>SNQJ01S0026327.1:70711-87584 GCA_010110895.2 Picea sitchensis | reverse complement strand
TCCTTGAGAAATGTGCCCCTCTTAGCTATTTAACCAAGCATCCTCCTCTCCACATGGTTAATGAGAGTTTGGACTTTGCTTGTGATTGTACTTGTATTGTTATACTATTTGGAATAAAAGAAGACTTTGGAGGTCACGTCAGTGGTGTGCAACAATTGTGTGGATGTTTGATGTTTAGCACTTAATTATATGAGGTAACCGTAGCTTAGTAATTTGCATGTAAATTGTTATTTTGGCCTTTGAAGGGGTGTTGTCACCCAGTAGGATAGGATCTTTTAAGTTAGTTTACTTCTAAGATCTTATTGATTATCAACACTAGCGGTTTAAAATGTGCATGTCTTTTCAGTTGATTAACATACTATTTGATCTTCTTTTGTAGGTATCACCGATATTTAACGAGTTTTTTGCAAGTTTATTAAGTTTTATAGGTCCTCATGCTTGGAGAAGTGGTTGGACTAACCTAACGCAACTTTCCACAAACTCTAAGCCTATCGAGAACAGAGTCCCTCGGCATTTCACTGAAAGACCCTGTTGTCGTCCTTATACACACTTGCAAACGTGAGCTAAGTCATGCTCGCTTAGTGTGTCCTTGGAGACATAATGCCTAGGTTCAAAGCCCACGCTGTCACTTTGACTTGAACCTCTTCCGTCTAGGCTTACTCCTAGGGAAGCCAAGGGGGGTAGACCCTAGTTTCTAGATGAGATTTAGAGTTTAAGTTCTAGGAGTTGGTTTTAATTAGTATAAGGTTGGGAGAAAATCTAGCCTATGATGCAAAGGCAGCAATGCAAGTGCAACAATGAAAGATGACAATCAGCCCTTTCCCTAGGACAACTAAGACTAGTGCCTAAGATTGGGCAAAGGGGTCAACTATAGTTTGAGGGGTTTAGATTACACAAGAAGTACAAAGATTACAATGATTACAACAAGATTAAAACAAGAATAGATACAAGCTAGATACAAAAGTACAACAAAGAATATCTAAAGATTACAACAAAGTTATACTAACAAAAGATACAATGGATACAAGATATAGAAATACAAAGACACAAGGCACCAACTAACAATTACTTGTATGTGCAAGAATTAAAAGATATTCAAGTGGATGCATTCATCAACACAACAAGCCAAGCATGCTCACAATAGAGTGTCTCCTCAAAGGGATGCACTACTCTATTGGACTGCCTTCAATGGCAACAAAATCACTCAAGACCCAACAAGATAGTGCCTCCAAGATGATGCGCAGCTTCTTGAGGGATCACACCAAAGATTGGAACACCAATTAAATGAAAAATGTTTGAAAGGGAAAGTGTTCCACAACACAAATATGACCACTTAGATAATTAATCCACAACACATAAATTAAACTTGCATGAGATATAAGTGTGAAAGAAAGTGCTTGCAAGTGTAAATTAAATGCCAACCATAAAAGATATTCCAAACCGATGCCCAAGGTTGTAAAGTTGATTAAGGAGTTGATTAAGAGTTATTAGGTGAAGAGTGACTCCTAGCTAAGTGTCAACCCAATACTCCCCCCGTTTTTACCAAGTAATTGCTGGGTGCTCAAGAAATATGGAAACAAGGCCTACCCTAGCTCCACAGGTCAGCCCAATGGAAGATAATACTCCCGGAAAAGACGTTGAGCACCATGAGACTATCCCCGACCTATCACCTTTCGTTGCTTCTTCTAATCCTTGTTTAAATGGCAAAGTTGGGTCAGTAGAGGTGTCCTATTAAGTCTAGTTGATTATTAGGCCTATGGACTAAGTGTTTTTAGGTAATTAGGTGTGTTAAAGTGAGTTTCACTTGCCCAAAAAGTGCCAAAAAGGGCCAAAACCGAAACTTAAAAACAACAAGAAAGGAAGTTCTAGATTATTAGATTATTACATGTGAAGCACATAGAGAACTTGAAAGAAATGCTGAAATGAAAGAGATTGCTTTAAACAATTTGCATGCCCATGCTGTTTGCAAACTTGAAAGATAGATGTTTAAGAAACAAAAGCTTGCAAGGAAAGAAATAACAAAGCACAAGATTTAATCCTACGCCTCCATGGGCTTAAACTAGCATTGGTTGTGTGAGATCTACTTCTAGATAATTTTAACCATGAGCATAAGCATATTAGACATCCACAACTAAGCTAGCTATACTATATGGGGGTTGGCTAGGCCAACTTCACATCCAAGGTGTAGGCAATAAGTGAAACAAAACTTGAAATGGAAAACAAGAGCTACAAACCACTCACTATGGCACAAGGTGGAGGCAAGCCTTCCTATTTTGTGCCAAAGGGGGTTGGAAATGAAATAACTAAACTAAAACTAAAGCAATCCTAGCCACACAACCTTGTCCTAATAACAAGTGGGGCAAAGAATAAAAAAAATGCAGAAATTTAAATATACACCTAGCCTTACGATTTTGGGGGGTGGCTTTGCCAAACTCTCACCCAAGATGTAGGTAGTAACTATGTTTACAATAACAGAAAATAAAAGAGAAGGAAAGCCACTTGGGGACCCCCCTTTGGGCTTGCTTACAATGCTTAGAAAAGTAGAGAAAAGAAGGGGTTTCATTACCACATCAAAAGGGGGGCCTTTGGAGTGTGTTGTGATTGAAAATGGACAGCATATATCCGTGACCTGGCGAGAACCTGCAAAAACCAGCAAGCTATTGCTTGCTGGAAATGCTGCAACACACCCAAAAATGTTAAGAAAATTTATGTTTTGCAACTGAATTTTTCTGCATACAAAAATCAGAAAATTTATGTGTTTAAATGACCTATCTAAGAAGGTTAGAAACCAAAATCTAATTGATATAATAACAAAAAATGAAAGAGAAAAGATTATGAAGTTTTAGTAGGCTATGAGGGTAGCTTCTTGCTCAAAACTATCCCAACAAAGCCCTTGAAACAACCTACAACTTTCAAAGACAATGTGAGACTAGAGTAGATAATGGATTGCATAAGCCAAATGATATAAACTAATTTATCTCACTAGCTATCCAATATATTTAGGTCAGCAACTACACTATTGCCTAACCTATCCAAGTAAACTAATTTACCAAGAAATACTACTCAATATTCCACAAAATATTCAAAAGAACAAGATCACCTCATATGCAAATGGAACACCTAGACACAATCTTGTACTCCAAATCCTCCAAAGTTTTTCTCTATTATCAAAGGGAGAGGTTGAAGCAACTAATTGCTCCAAGCTCCCCAAGAGCAAAATGGAATGGAAGCAAGATGGAAATGAGAGAGAGAGAGAGATGGGGCAAGAAAATGGTAGCATAACAGTACTCAAGAGATGGTGAAAAAATGAGTGGGGGGNCTTTATACCATGAAAGACAAAGTGACCCCTCTTGGATGATTGCCAAGTGTCAAAACCCAAGCAAAGGAGAGGGGTGCACCACTTAAGGATTAGGTGAGGATTGATGAGATGGAAACACATGGAGGGTGTGGGACATGGCTATTGGGTGAGTTGGAAGGCTAGGAAGGGCGCACCTCTTGAGAGAGGGGCCCACACAACATTAAATTGCATTTTGGAAGGTTTCCACATGAAGGGGGGCGCAAATCCCCTTGGAGAGCGAATTGGTTTGAGTGTATTATGTGTCGAGGGGGTGAGAAATGGTTAGGAAAGGGGTTGGGTAGGTTAGGAAATGTCTTTCTCATCATTCTCCACCTTTACTTTAATCCATTTGCTCAAAAAATACAAAAATTACATTTTTCCTATGTCATGACTTAGCAATTAAAATTGTTGTTTTGACTGACTAAGACTCCCTATGGGCAAACACCTAGCAAAAGTTGTCCAACTGAGCTAAAACTTGGCCCAAGGGTGTAGGGGGTCTCATTCCATTACTTTTGAGCACAAATACCCCTAGCAAAAGCCCAAGGACCTAGTTTTTACATTATTTATCAAAAATTAATTAAAATTAATTAATTAAATTACTCAACCTTAGGTTTTTTTTAATTAAAAACCTATCTAGACTAGACGGAATTCCGTGAAAGTTTTTGAGATATCATGCATGGTCATTTACATCATTCCTAAACACTAGCTACCAGAGGATGAATCCATTAGAATGTCCTTCACCACTTTGGAGGAATTATTTGTGGAAGTAAAAACTCAAGGGAAATTAATAACACTGGTTAGGCCAAATTAATAACCTGAGGAAAAAAAACACTCAGTGAAAGGAACTCTCCCAATGAAGCAATCCTAAGGTAACTGACCTAACTATGATCCATGCAGACCTATTACATTATTATCCCACGCAAGGGAGCGGAAATTCCAATTACAAAAATATGTGTTGGAAGCAAAAATTGCCCTGTAGAACCAAATAGTCTTTGACTTGGTAGCATCCGATGATGCATATCTTCATGGTACATGGATTTGACCCCCTAGTTAAATAGGCGGTCAACAGACCCCATAGCCCAAGGATTCTGCATATCAAGCTTCTCTCTCTCTCCTCCAAAAAATTAAACATTTTCTGGTTACTTTCCTTTGCATGCAAGTAGATCTAAGTTTTAAATATAAATCTTAAGTAGATATTTACTTTGGAATGCATGCATGCATGCATAGATCTGTATTATACTTTCAAGTTTTCCATCATTCAAGGTAGATCTAGCATAAAAAAAATTATCTTTTAGCAATTTTTGTAGCTAGATCTTAAAAGCTAAAGGGTATATTCATTTAAGAGCTTTAATTTACATATTTTGGCAAATCTTAGTGCCTATTTGCTTGCTGTCCAAACAGAAAACAAAATCCACTAAGAAATTTGGCTTCTTGCTCATTTTCTTAGTCTTTTTTGCTAACCTTTATTCTAACTTTCACTTGGTAATTTTGTGCATAAGGCTAACAATTTTTGCAAGAACTTCTAAAAGCATTTTGAGAAACTTTCCATCAAGTTTTCTCCTTGTTTTTCTGCTTTGACGAACAGCTAGGAGGAAGTGTTGCCCATTTTTCGCGGATTCGGGGCGTCCAGGACCTTCCAGGGCACCTCTTCTTCCTTCTAATCTCATTTTTCTTTCAATTTGTAAGTTTGTTTGGTCCTTGGGTTATAAAAGGACAGCAAACCCTTCACTTCTAAGATTGTAACTTGAAGGAGTTAGTGGGATAACCCACTAGCCCTCTCATCCCCCCTACCCCAGGGGGATTGTGTCATTTTTGCATTCATTTTGCATCTATCCAATTTTGCTAACTAAACAAGATAAAATCAATCTAAAACGAACCAAGATAACAAAGAAAAATATTCCCTTTTTGTTTTTAGATTAGTTAGTTTAGTTTTCATTTTCTCAGTTATTTCATTTTTGCAAAGTAACGAACCTTCTGTTAGAATATGAGAGATTGTGCGCGTTTTACCATTGACAATACCCTTGTCACCCAACCATAGGCCGAAGCCACCCTCCGAGCACCTTGACCTCAACAGAGAAGAATACTGGTAGCAATCAATAGCCAAGCAAGGCTAATGCACCAAGCAAGAATAGAAACCAAAGCTGATCAGATAGTCCCACCCAGAAAACTGGTGCAACACCTTCCCCATAAACTTGCGCACAAAATTGCCAACTGCAGTGCGCACAACTGGCTCTCTGCAATTCTGAGAATGTGTCAAATGAGAGACTGGCGCCCTGTATTTATAGTGGTTCTGGCAGACTTACTGGGGCCGAATTCTCCTTCTAGGTACTAATTAATTCATATTAATTATATTTCTGCAACCGACATCTCGTCTAGGGTTTCCTTTACTTCTTTGCTTCCTTCCGGAATATTCTAACCTCATCATAGGTCACAATAGAGGTTCATACCTCCCGAAGCTACCATAATATTAACACCTTCCTCGTCAAGGTCCTAGTATGCTCTCTGCCTCACAAGCCTAGCTTGATCTTGGCATGATCAGAAAGGAACTTGATTTGTGCGGAGTAGATTAATTAGGGAACTTTTTACTATTATTGCTCAACACTAGGATAATACTTGCAAATTGCATGTGAGTTCAGGGGGATACTCATTGAGATTAGTTCTCTCCCCGTTAGAAGTCCTTGTAGTTTCCCTTGTACTCACTTGAAGGATAATAGTTAAAAAGTAACAAACATTAGACTAGATTTAGATTAGATCTTTCATTTCTTTCTTACAATCCTGCAGACGTGAGTGGATCAGCACTTTTAGTACATCTCATTGAATAAACTTAAAACCAAGTGAAATCCTTTAATTAAGTAAAATTCCCAAGAGAAATTCAAAACATTTATCTTGCAGCAATACACACTTCCTTTTGGCATAGGTCTCTACAATACTTTCATTTGCTTATTATCATTTGCTTTGGAGCATTTTATTCGCTTATTATCATTCGCATAAGCAATCTTTGGATGTGTCATTATATGCTGCTAGATTAGTGTTATTTGCTTTTGTTTCTTAATTTAACTCCTAGAATTTTTGTACTTAGTTTAATCAACCTTAGATTATTTTATTAGGGACTACCCCCCTTGGCTTCGCTAGGAGTTAGCCTAGATGGAGGAGTCGAGTATCAGGTGACAGCAACCCGACTCGAGACTCGCCCCCAAGGCCGCACCCAGTGGATTGAAGATTTCTTCCACGTGACCCGAGGTGCGAATTAGGCAGCGACAACAAGCCTACAGATCAGAGCATTACCAAACCTATTTACTTAGCCCTGAAAATATGTCATGTGATGAAAAATCACACAATTACCACTCATGTGAATTAGCAGGGTAACAATATCCCAAAGATTGTAATAAATAACTTGACACAACTACAAAAATACTAGCATAGATCCATCTCAATCCTTGATCTATCAACCACCAAGGGATCAAATCTCTCAAGGTGCAAATCATTTTGATTGTGCAAAAATTTGAGAAAAGGTTTGCAGCTCAAGGGATTTCAATGTTTCATCCCTCTCAACTCTTGATAAATATAGGATTAAGATGAATCTACGCTAGTGTTATTTTTTTAATTTCAATAAAGGAAATGGTGTTCTATAGGATAATGTTAATCAATCGGAACTTGTGTAAGATGAGAGATTTAGTGTGGAATATATTAAGTGTTTATTTAATTGATATTGTTATTTAATATTATTGTTTCATTATATTCCTTCAGTCTCATATATGGCTTTAATAATGTGATTTATTTTTCTCAAATATTATATGGATTGATGTATGTTGATGTCAGTGTTACCCATGTTACATGTCTACCCCATACCGGGTTGTAGAATGCGCCTCCCAGTGCAACTACGCTTAAGTTACATTTATATTTTACCTGGCCCTAACACTGATACTTCATTTTTATTTATGTACATAAGTTAACATTGGTCATTATCTTCCATCATTGGATACCCCATATTTTATTTTTCCTTGTTTCTATTGAGCATTGGGTCTTAGCTTCTCATAAAACTGTGTCATGTTTCATAAAAAGTTTATCATAAAACCATTTCTAATCCTTTCAAATTGGTCCTTCAAATTTAGATTCATTGTGAACAAAACGCATTCATGCAGAACCTTGCACATCTCTAGAGAAGTTTCCTCCCGTCTGTTCATAATTATTCTAGGCTTTTGGCCTGGTAGCATCTTGCAAGTGTTACGAACTATTCCTCAATTTTTACTCCAAACAAGAACTTATATGCTTGTCCCACAAGTCCCCCCAATTGTGAAACCCCTTTTAGTTGTGTTGAAATTTGGTAGCTTGGAGGTACTTCTGCATTGGCAGCGCTCAGCATGCGGAAGTGACCAAGCAAATTTTCTCCTAGTGACTTTATAATTATAAAGCGACTTTATAATTATAAATTTTACTCCAAACAAGAACTTATATGCTTGTCCCACAAGTCCCCCCAATTGTGAAACCCCTTTTAGTTGTGTTGAAATTTGGTAGCTTGGAGTTACTTTTACATTGAAAGCACCTAATATGTTGAAGTGATGGATCATATTTATCTCTAGTGATTTTATAAAGTGTTTTTACAAAGTGATTTTATAAAGTTGAGTCTTTACTCAAATGTAAAAGTGGACTTTATGATGTTATGGGTCACTTTATTAACTTAATGACCTCAACAAATGATTAAGTCAGTGGACCGTTGATCTCTCAAGGGTGGGTGAAGAGTCACTTAAGAGAGATCAAGGGTTAGAGGAGTTACACAAATTGGGTTAAAGGCACCATTAGGAGAAGCGGGGCACACATCTTGAGGAGAGCTCTGAGGGAAGGTGAAGGGGCACACATCCCAAGGAGGAGTTCTTTTCTTAAGGAAAGAGCTATAGCAAGAGGGACTTGGCACGCATCCCTAGGAGAGAGATTGGCACACACTCCAAGGATCATTGCAGCGGCCCAGCACCATACGCCTACAGAGGTCGTACAACAGTGTTTTGTTGGTCATACAGCAAGAGGAGGCAAATAAATCGAGGTTGTGAGTATACAGCAAGAGTGGCACCATTTTCTATGCTAGTTTGCTGAAAGTTTTCTGTTCTGTTTCGTACCGATTCTCTTGGCACAAGTTTCTATACATTTTTGTGATTGTTTATGGAGGTTTACTAGTTGTTCTAGGCCGTACTGATCATACAGTTGAGGCAATCTGCCCTAGTTACAATCTAGTACAGCTTGTATTGAAGGATGACTTGTCGAAGAAGAGATACTCAGGTTGCAAGTCAGTTGATGTTTATTGCTGTTGTATAAACTCAAATTTTCCTTGAACAGAATAAAGAGCTTTTTACCCTCAAATATGTCCCTAATTTTCTATGTATTTTCAAGTGGTATTGCAATGATTTTGTGCCAAATGAGGGTTATAGCTTGCTGATATATAATTTATTTTCATTGCTATTTTATTTCAGAACTTGGTTAATAGTATTTCAGCTCATAAACAATAGTGGTATGGATGTTAGATATTTATAGGAGGCTGAAATCTAATTTAGTCTAAGTAGTAGACTGAAATAAGATGTATTTCAACATGGTATCATAGCAGGTGCTCTGATGTTCAGTGGGCAATATTTGGCACTTGGGACAACAAGTGATTTGCTAGATTAATTGCTTGAAGAAGGCAGAAAAGGTTCTTTGTCTAGTGGACAAAGATGACTTCCAGCATCAGGTTTGAAGATAGATTGGAGGGGGGCTCTAACTACCTGCAGTGGAAGGTTAGAATCCGCAAAGTTTTCTAGGAGAACTAGTTGTGGTCATTTGTGAATACCATCGCGCTAGTACCTGTGTCAAATTCCATGAAGTGAAGGAAGCCTCGACTCAGAGTTGGTGCGGATAGCCCTCAAAGGCTTCACCAAGGAGTGGGAGGTTTTCGTCAAGTGTGTGGTGGGGAGAGAGAAGCTCCTTGACTGGAGCAGATTGTGGGATGATTTTACGCAGGAGGAGATCTGGGAGGGGTCTCGGGAAAAGGCATTGGATGGTGCAAACGACAAGAACGTTGTTGTTATGGAAAAGGGCAATGAGAAGAAGAAGGACATGAGCAAGGTGAAATGCTTTGCATGTCACAAGACTGGCCACTACACTAGTCAATGTCCGAACAAGAAGAAGAAGAAGTCGGAACCAGAGGTGTCAGCGTCAGCAGAGATTGCAGAGTTTGTTGAGAGACATGAGAGGGAGTTTTCTCTCATGATTGGTCCCTTGGGCAATGGTTGCCTAGTGTTCGAGGACATTGAAGTGTGGTTCGTGGACAGTGGAGCTTCTCGGCATATGACAGGGATCAGGTTAGTGTTCTTGAGTCTTTTAGAAACAGACTCAGACTGTTGTGTGGGTGTTGGTACCGGCCCACAACTTGCAGTGAAGGGGGTTAGAAGTGTTAGATTCCAGCTAGAGTCAGGAGGATTTTTGAAGGTTGTCGGAGTATTGTATGTTCCAGAGATGATGGTTAACTTACTTTCAGTGTCAGCTCTGGAGGTTGATAGATTTGGAGTGGCATTCTACTGTGGTCAGGTATTTCTATATTCAGAGGGAGCTACTCCAGACACAGCAGTGATGCTTGGTGTCGGGTATGAGAGGTTGTACAGGTTGTTGGGTCGACCTGTGTTGGGGTCCAGTGGATTTMTAGAGTCAGATTMTGTGTGGGAGAGTGGGCAGGTTGCACGGGAGAGAGAGTTGATACCGGGGACTCAGTCCTCTTCCAAGACTCTCAAAAAACTCAGCAGATATGAGTCGACATAGATGGATGCTCAGGAGAGTGTGCAGTCCCCTGGGAGCTTGTCTTCAGTTGTGGTACAACAGAGGAAGCAGCAGAGGCTTCCAATGCAGTGGGAGTAGTGGCTTCATGTTCAGAGGGAGCAAAGACTTCTAGTACAAAAGGAGCAGCTATGGCAGCYGATGAGATGGAGATAGATTCTGGTGGTGATACCAGAAGTAACTCTCTCGCTAAGAGGGAGTGTTGAAATTTGGTAGCTTGGAGGTACTTATGCATTGGCAKTGCTCAGCATGCAGAAGTGACCAAGCAAATTTTCTCCTAGTGACCTTATAATTATAAAGTGACTTTATCAAGTGATTTTATAAAGTTGAGTCTTTTAATTTCGAAATGTAAAAGTGACTTTATGATGTTATGGGTCACTTTATTAACTTGAGTGACCTCAATGAATGATTAAGTCGTCACCGTTGATCTCAAGGGAAAGTGAAGAGTCACTTAAGAGAGATCAAGGGTTAGAGGAGTTACAATTCGAAATTGCTTAAAGGCAGTTCATTAGGAGAAGGAGGGCGCACTTTTGAGGAGAGCTTGAGGGAAGGTGAAGGGGCACGCATCCCAAGTAGGAGTTCTTTGCTTGAGAAAAGAGCTACAACAAGAGGGACTTGGCACGCAATTCAAGGAGCATTTGCAGCATTCAGCAGTCCGTACAGCAGCTACAGTAGAGGCCGTACAGCAGTGTTTTGCTGGCTGTACAGCAAGAGGAGGCACAGAAATCGAGGCTGTGAGTATACAGCAAGAGTGGCACGATTTTCTATGCTAGTTTGCTGAAGTTTTCTGTTTTGTTTCGTACCGATTCTCTTGGCACAAGTTTCTATACATTTCTGTGATTATTTGTGAAGGTTTACTAGCTGTTCTGGGCCATATTGGTCGTACAGTTGAGGCAATCTGCCCTAGTTACAGTCTGGTACAGTTTGTATTGAAGGATGACTTGCTAAAAGAAGAGATATTCTGTGTTGTAATGCTGATGCTTATTGCTATTGTATAAACTCAGATTTCCCTTTAGCAGAATAAAGAGCTTTTTATCCTCAAATCTGTCCCTAATTTTCTGTGTATTTTTCAAGTGGTATTGCACAGATTTTTGTGCCAAATGAGGGTAATAGCCTGCTGATATATAATTTATTTCCACTGCTATTTTATTTCAGAACTTGGTTAATAGTAGTTCAGCTCATAAACAACAGTGGTACGGCTGTTAGATATTTATAGGAGGCTGAAATCTAATTTAGTCTAAGTAGTATACTGAAATAAGATGTATTTCAACAAGCTGATCTCTTTCCTACATAAGAAGACAAAAGGCAAACCTTACCTTAGTATTTTGCCTTTTTTCCTCAACTAATTTAAACTTGTGCCTTAACAATGCCTCCTTGCTAAACACATAAAATACACCTAGTACATGTGGCCCAATTCAAGTTTCTGGTATTGATACAAACACTGGGACTTAAACACCAAATATAGGAATGAAATCATATCATTGTGTACTTTCATTTCAAGAAGGACGAGTTATCTGGATGTTTGTTTAATCTGCAGTAAATTTTGGTGACCTCAGCTTTGGATTTAAATACTTGTATCAATGGAATTGTAAATATTAAAGCTCACATTTAAACCCATCCTTCAATTGTTTATGGGGCATCTTTATAAATCATGCATCAGATTCGTGGAGAAACACGGATGCCAAAATGAATGTTGATATTTTCTATTTACTAGAGAGTTATTTATATGTGAGGTTGACCCAACTTCTACCATTGTGCCAGGCAGCCCATATTGATTTTATTTCGAGGATTCTATATGTATTGTTAGTGTGTTTTCAGTTAACTCGAGGATTTAGTAATCAACATAGTAATCATTGCAGGAGAAACCTTATTTATATGATAGCTGCATACAGTAATGTATTCCCTTAGGCATAACAAAAATATGTACATCCATATAGCTTCAAAGAGGGAAAATACTGATGAGGGTGATGAAGGGTGTTCATCAAAATAAATCATTTCAAAGTCATTACTTTAAACTTTAAAGAGTTTGATTTTATCCAGACACATTTTATTCAAAAATCAAGTAGAAGTGGATGGCATGAAGTACATTACCCCAGGCAGCTGGCCAGCTAGAACAGCAAGAAAACTTGTGCTGCCAACCACTGTGACTAAGAAAGCTGCCTGCACAACTGAGATCGGGGTATCAAAAGAAATTTACTGAAGTTTGAAAAGCTATATACAAACATGAGAATGACATTCCTTACCAAAACAGTACTGGGTAGAAATCGATATCATTGAACAAAGTGCAGTTCATGCATTAGATACTCTTCTTCATCTATGAAAAAAATATTATAAATGGAACATAAGAAGATTCTGCACATTAACGGTGACTGGATAATGCCAAAGTAGCAATAGCTGAGACTGGACTCTATCTATAAATGAGACCCACTTGGCCAATTTTGAATTTAATAAGATGGAGAAGGAAAAGAGAAACAGACCATAATTGCATTCGTAACTCAAGGAATAAACTCAACACTTGCAGTGAATCATGTAATGAAGAATAGCATGCCAAAACAAAATCGACACATGACCACAAAGCTAGATTGAAAGAATCAGCGTCCTCTAATAAAAATATAAAGACTTCCAATCAGTACTTACATCATTTCGAGTGCTTGGAATCGCTAAATTTTCTGCATTTTTTATTCCAAGAGAAGTCAACTCACGCAGAAATGTCTGCACCAAATATAGTGCCAATGTAACTTGTACTGTGTGTAACAAAAATATACAATATATGATATAGACAACTTAGTAACTTGTGCGACATATTTAATAAACATATGCAACCCCTGAAAACATATTTGGGAGCCATATAATCGTCAATCATGTAATTGTATGCTACTTTATAGAAGAGACTAACCGTGCGCCGCGAAATATAAGGCTGAGAATTCCATTTTTGGGCCCATCCAAGTTGGTTAAGCTGATCCAATGCTTCCTTGACAGCATCTCCATCCTTCTGCAGTCCACCTATTTCGTCATGTACTTCCCAACACAAGATACAAATCTAGGAAAAAGATTTCTTCTAGGTAGATAAATAATCATGTCAGTAAAAATAGATGTATCACATAAACTAACCAGCAATATGTACAAAGACTAGAATGAAAATAGATACACATATAAGCATGTAGAAGCTATTCCATTTTTTTGGAAAATGCAATATGCACCTAACCCCATGCCTTTCAAAAAACGATAAACCTATATCTAGATATATAGTTTTCCTATTTTATGAAAATTTGAAAGTGTCTTTCCAAAATCCATGCCATTTCAGAAACTTGTACTTGTTTCCCTGTTACAGTGCGCGCACGCACATTTGTGCATGCATCAGTGTGTTTGTTTTTATAAAGATCTGATGAAAAATTAATAGATTCCTTTAGTGTAGCACTCAAAACTAAAATTTAATATCCATACAATAAGTGCATGCGTAAAAATAAATTATATCTCTATAAACCGAAGTTAGGATGGTCACATTGTTATTTCAAAAATCTTTTCAGAAGGAACAATAACTACGAAATTTCTCAAAGTTTACATGGCATTCCCAATGTTTGTAGGGAAAATGAAAAACTAGGGAAAAATCGCTTTGAAAGGAAGAGCTTGTGCCTATTTACTTAAAAGGGAGTCTGTTACAGAGGTTGTGTTATCACTTTGGTGTCCCCCCATCCCTTTTCCTTACATCAATGTGAATCATCCCTGTTACCCCTCAAGTTCAAGACAGCTTTTTAACAGGTTAAAATCAGCAATTCTGTTAGCAGTCTGGAGAGAAACGGATGCATATTCTTCCTTGTATCTATGCACACAACCTTGTTGAATTGTTACAGAAGAAACGTGCTGCTGATACATATAAGGAAAGGGTTATATTGAAGCATGTGAAAGTGGAAGCATTTTTTTAGGGTCTCATACCAAAGGGCCAGAACATCTATATTACAAAGCAGTTTCAAGATTCCTTTTTGTTGAGAGACAGGAGATGGCAAATCAATTATATCAGACCAGTGCTTCAGCTGGAATGTATAATCAGAAGAGTATGCTCCTTAGAGAATAGGTAGACCGTAGGGGTCTATTCATTTTGAATTAGAAAGGATGCTGAAGATGGTCAGCAGTATGCACACACTCCAAACAAAAAAAAATGGTACAGAGCAAAGCAGCAAGCTTGATAGATATAGAGTCACAATCTCTAAAGGCTTGTCAATACAAATATAGAAGTACAGGATCTCCAGGGTGAAGATTGCTTATTAGAAGAGAGCTCACCTTTGAGCAGACCTTCTGTTTATGAAGTAACAGGGCCCAACAAGTGCTATTACCAGAATAGAGGACAATCTGAACAACTTACATGCCATTATATGAATGGGGGATAAAGCTTTAGGAAAATCGGATTAAGCTGGAGGTAGCTACGAGTGCACTTAGAAACCTCACAGATGTGAGTCATAAGTTGCAGAAAGAGACTAAGGCATCCCTTGATTTATCTACAGATTTTTTTGTGCTTCTAAATAATATGGTAGACCGGGAGTTTGATATAGGAACTGTTGTGTGTAGCTTTCAAAGACAATTAATAATCTGGGAACAGTACATTTCTGAGTTTACTTCAGGTGTTACCTCTGTAGATAAACTGCAGAATCCTTTCCCAAAGATATGTCCATTTGAAACGCAGAGATTCTATAGTGTCAAACGTTGTACAACATATGCTGTTTTTCCTTTGAAGATTATAGAATATGCAGATGAAGGGACAGCAGTAGAAGGGCGCATTCTCTCAGCTTGCAAACAAGCAGAAAGAGCACTGTCTTTACCCTTATCATTAGGTCTGTTTGAAAGCATTTGAGGGCGCCTCATGTAAATCATCCTCAAAATGGTATATTTGTCACAGCAAAGCGTTTTGAAGATCAGCTGGGAGCTGCTAATTGAAATCAACATACACAAGTGACATAACCAGCGACTTTCATCAACTCCTTGAATTTAAGGTAAAATCTGATGTAATGTGTAAACAAGCAAGAAAAGAAGATGCCCAGAAGTATGCTAATGATGTTTCTTGAAAAAGAAGGATGCTGTCCTGTTTGCATGTGTCACTGATTTCATGCTGCCGGGCGAGTTCACTGTTTTCTGTAGACTCTACAGCAGACTTTAAGCTGAACGCCTCACTTATAAAACAGATTTATATACCATGTGTGCACATGAGTTGAGATTATGGTAATAAAGAAGTGGACCCAAAAGGATTTATTGTTAATGGACGGGCAGTTAGGCACCTATTAGCCTAATATATTGTTGAAAGGGCACAAGTATTGAGGAAGAAGATATTAAAGGGATATTATTTCTACTGCTGTAATCATTTATTTACTACTATAATAATTCATTTATTGCTAAAAAAACATCTATTTTACTGCTGTAATAATTTTACTACGGTTGAAAATCATTTATTTCTCTGCTGAAATATTTTCTATACTGTTGGAAGTCATTTATTTCATTGCTGTAATCATGTACTTCACTACTGTAATTTCATACATTTCTTGCAAGTATTACTACAGCCTTAGATTTTTTCTTTATTTCTAGTGTTTGGGGGCCCTACTTAACCTATACTCGACTTGGAGAGCCTTTCTGTTTGGCTTGAATCCTCAAAGCTTTAAATCTGGAAATTGTCTTGCTCCACCTCTCTATTACTTTACCTATCCTTATCTTGGTGGTAGTGTGAGTAGTCACCCCAGGGGGCCCTAGACTTGATTGTGTCTTGCTTATGGATTCTTGGAGGCTACTGAGGAAGCCTCCCTTGTGTTGGATACTATTCCTTCACTAAAGAGAGGGAAGTTGTTGTCTAGGTGACAGTGGTGACATCTTCCATGTTCCACTAGTCTTGGTGCTGTGTGAAGGCTTTGCACTTGATGCTAGATTGTGTGGTAACACACACTAAGTAATCACAGTTGAAAGACATAATTGGATGATATCATTCTACTGTCCTGAGGACTGAAGTCTTCATTGTAGACACTTGGGTTATGTAACGATTACATGACATAATTTCTTCACTGTATGGTTCCTAACATTTAGTCTGTATTAACAATAGATCTGTGGTATCGTTGCTCAAGGTGTTGCTCACTGTTTGTTCTTTTTACATCTCTGCTCTGGTTAAGCTTTGCTCTTAATGGCATTGATAGAGAAGCTCTGAATATGGGAACTAATCATTGTTTATGAGATATGGATTTGGTGTAGCTCTTTCCTAAATTCTGCCATCTTGGAGCAGAATAATACATTTGGTATATGAGTTAGTTTCATGGTCTCACTTACAAACATTCTTGTGATTAATCTTGCCATCGGATACATTGTCATTGATATACGTGCTCTGAGTCTCATGGTGCAATTGAACACTTGTGATATACCTTGTGCATGGCTTATTGAGCAAGACTCATTCTCTGTCTTCCAAGCATCATTTTGAATAAGCATTTTCCCTAAGTTAAATACATTTTAAGCTTGTTCATAATTAGTAAATTGACATACTATTCACTCGTACCCTTAAATCTGTATTTTGCTTTGAGAGTGGGTAGTGTCAACTTCCCAAAGCCTTAGTCGAGCCAAGTCTTAGAACTCCCCTTCATTACCCAACGAATTGACTTAGCTTCACCCTTAGGAATGTTAAAGTTTCTGCTATTATTAGGTTACTTTCAATTTACTAGATAACAATAGCATAGACAGGATCACTGAGAGAAACACAATCACAAGAGTACACAAGCA
>SNQJ01S0026327.1:41442-62957 GCA_010110895.2 Picea sitchensis | reverse complement strand
AGGATAGTACGACTAGCATATGAAGAGGGGAAAAATGAGTGTAGCTAAGGCTAGGCTCAATCCTCTTCAGCATGAAAGAGTAGAGTGTTGCTATGGCAAGGCTCTATCTCATTTCAGCAAACAAAATGGCTAGAAATCTTGACCGGGACATGAGACAAGGACCTACAATGTGTGCTTCTCCCCTAGGGTTTATTCAACAAATTATAACCATAAATGCAAGAGAAATAAAACTACAACCATTCATTCAAGAATTTTTGCAGAAATTTACTTACATTTGACCAAGAAATCAAGTAGCAAAACCCTAGTTGTAACACCTTCCACCAAGATAAATGCCAAAAAAATGCCAAGAAAAATCTTCCTTCAACAAGTGCGCCTCAATATTTCAGCAAAAACCCTAGAATAGGATGCAAATTTTAGACCTCACCAAGTGGTGAGTGAGTGATCTTGATAAAATGAAGGAGAAAATCTTCCATTTATACAATATCATGACCTAATTTTACTTTTTAGGTCATGTAAAAGGTCGACAAGGCCAAAATACCAAAATCATACTGTTTTACATTAAATTGTCAAATTAAATCCTAAATCAAGCTAAAAAGAGAGTAAAAGCCCCTCCAAGGGAGACGTTAGCCCCTTTTAGGGCAGATGGGGCGTCCTGGAGCAAAACGTTAGCCCTCCTTGGGCTTCTCCAACCTGCCACACATGCCACTGCTGCCTAGTCTGCCTCCCAAAACATCCATGATGTTGGGTGACGTCATGGTCAAGGTGGTGACGTCCTAGGCCTCCCAAGGCCAACGTTCCATTGAGGAAGGGTCATCCCCCCTAGGTCAAGCTCAGCCGAGGTGCCCCTGGTGGAACGTCCTCTTCTCCTCTGGTGCAAAGCTCTGGATCCATCTCTATCCTATATCTCCCCCTGATGGGGTCTCACATCCACCTGATGGGCTCTTTAGCCCCATGGAGGTCCAAACTGATCATCTCCCCATGTGTACCGGTCCAAGATGGTACCTGTCCGTCGGGCATGGTCCTGCACATCAAAAGCTACGCCCTCCATGGGCTCATCAGTCACAGGGATCATAGCAATGTCAATCACATTGCATCATCAATATTAATAAACATATGCATAAAACCCCTAATAGATCAATCAATAGCTCAAAGACGTTACACAAACCTACTATACAAGTCTGGGAAAAGGGCAAGGCATCCTATTGGGCTAGTGTCCAATGAATAAGGGAAGTTCCTGGAAGAGACCTCTTCCAAGCCATGTAAGTGGATGAAGTGGTCAAGGGATGTCCAAGCAGGTGGGTGCAATGAAGGCCAAGGATGCAAGATGTTATCTGTGGGTGCCTTTGTAGAAGGCGAGCTGTACCTGTCATGGATGCAATTCTTTCCAAGCCCATTCATGCCTTTTATTCCTTTTGTTATTTCATTTTTTATTGTTTTTTTCTTTCTTTTTTGCTCAAGAGATAATCAGGTGACACTGCCTTGGTGTGGTGACTAGTGGTGACAGCGTTACCCACAAGTACTTTCACAGTAATGAGAAGGCTGGCTCGTGATGAGACCCCCTTTCCCTTGGCCATGCAACCAAAGGCCACTGCCTTAGCGTGGTAACCAGCTGATGGCAATGTCATACTATTAGGTACCCATGGACTTAATAGGTTGGCTCGTGATGAGACCCCTATCCTCTGGTTAGGTCTTGTTTTATTATTTTTAGGGTCCCTCTTGTTTCTTGTCGAGAAGCCTTTTATTGCTTTCTCGGGGATCCCTAGGCGAAGCATCTCGAGGTTTTATTCTCAGGATTTTATCTTTTACCAGCTTGCTTTTACCTTCTGGGCCTTTAGCCCCTTCTTCCCACTAGATAAGGTGCAACCCTAGAAAAGGTCAACCCAGTGCCCGGACAAGTGGAATGGGACAGGTGAGTGGGAAAACAAGATGGCAAAATGAAGTTGTGAAGGGAGCGAACGATGGATTTTCAGAGACGACCCCCAATGGCTAACCAAAACCAAAAGACACAGGCTTACTAGGACATCCTGTCAATCCCCAAAACATGGTCAAGTGGACAAGTGTAAGGTCCAAGCAATTGTTAGAAATAAAAGGAATCAGATGCATACATTCAATGGTTTTGATGATCAAAGTGACACATACGATGATACCTGAACTAATTACCTCATGAAGCAAGAACCCTCTCTGACACAGGATCAAGCTGATGGTGGTGGAAGCTGCTGCTGTTGATAGGATAAAGATGCTGGAAGAGAGAGAAGGTGGGCCCTCCAGGGCCATGCTGAAGTCAATCCTGCTCTCGGCACTCCATGCCTAGGACTTGTGGGCCTCGAGACATGATCTCTTAGTTATCCTTGAAAGTGGGGGATAGCAATGTCCACCTAGAATATTGATCTCTAGATAATCTCCAAACACTCATATATTGCAACTTTGGAATAAGGTCAGGCTGGAATAAAGCTCTACAACAATGTACCCTCATGGCCAAGGTACTTATGAACTGTCGATGCCGTATAATGAACTCTATAATGTTGAGCTCACCTTGTATAATATGAATATCCACAAACATATGATGCTACTTAATACCAAAATTTGTGTAGGAAAATTTGGTGTTAATGGGTTCTTACACATAAAAACATCTTTCCATTTGATAAAAGTCATCGCCAATAGTGTCCCACATGATTTTGAAGAATTCATAGGGCATAAATAAGTTCTTCACTGTGTTCAGGGCATAAATAAGTTCTTCCTTGGTAATTTCTTTGCTCAACATATCCCTTCTAATAGAAGAGACTTTGGGAGGGATGAATTTATAGCACTTATTCTTGGCTTCTGCAATGCTGTCAGTAAATGCATATGATGAGAAAATCTTCTGAAAGTGAATACCCAACATTCTTTTTTACTTGCATCAAATCATCCTCTAGAGGGCCAATGTGCTAAGTCATAGCATCTATTCAAACACATTCTATCTTTTTAAGAAATCAAAATAAAAGTTTGAGGACTCATCCCCCTCTTGTATCCACTGGAGGCAGGCCTGCAGCCAAGCCACCATGGGAGCCTATTTACTATCCAAGGAGACTATATACTATCTATTTCTTCTATGAAGTGTGAAGTGTGTTATTGAAATTACAACGAGATTATGCTCTACTGTGTAGAAATTACATTTATATGCATTTATAATAGTAAAATCATCTATGAAACTACAGTAAATAAAATTCCATGTAAAGTACGGACTCAATATTTTACCTTGGAGAAACCCATTTGGGGAAAATTACAGCAAGAAAGAACTATGCTTTCAATTAAATCCTCAAATTATAGAGATTACCAAGTTGTGACTCTCATGGAGCTATAGTTGTAACAATTCCCTTTGTCTGCAACTTTGTTCCTCTGACTTCAAGATTTGCTACTACTCGACCATGAAGCAGATCCATATCTCTGTCTGTGATCTCAAGTCCTTCTCCTTGCTTTTCTATGGAACAATCTTTTTCTGGAATTGATGCCTTTGTTATTGCTCTGCTATGGAGTAGATCATTGACTTTGGTCCCCTTGTTGCTGCTCTACTATGGAACAAAAATCTCTACAATAGTATCACTCTTGAATGATCCAAATCCCTTTCTCTCTTAACCAAAGGAGCTAGGGTTAGGTTTAGGGTTTTTAACCCTCTAGAATCTTTTTGAATAGCCTTACATGGCTAGTTTCACATGCGTAAGTAATGCGTAAGTAATGGGAGTTGATGTGTCTTCCACTTGGTGATGTGGTGGTCTTGTTACCCATGGGACTTCTACTTGGGGCTATGGTGGCCTATTACAACATTATGTTCCACATGTTCTACCCCACCCCATGTGTAGAATGCACCTTTCGGTGCACTAATATATATCTACACACACACACATGTAGATAAATATTACACTTAATGATCCATTTTGGATCCTACCCTTTTAGAATATCCTTGAAAGTCCATATATGGCTAGCTTCACACGTGTGAGTCATGGGAGCTAACGTGTCTTTCACCTAGTATTGAGGTGGTTTGCATATGTCAAGTTCAGGAGGCCAAAACTTTCTCATACATACTCATTTTCAGACTTCAGTTTGTGGGAAAGTTTTTGACATGCACTAACCCTGAGACAATTAGCTATGTTGATTAATGGTCCATCTTGGACCAATAAATCTGATTTTTTCTTGCTTCATACAGAGCCAAACTATTGAAAAATATCAATTCCAAGCACCTAGATAAATTACTACCTTGTGTTTTTCCTTGCTGATAATTAGATTATAACACAAAGAATAAAATATACTGGCTGGAAAAAAATAAAACAATGAAAGGAATTTGGTAACCAAACTTCACACATGCACACAGAAATTATGCCTTCCAAATTAGCTTTTCATTAATAATGACTCCAAGCTTACAAGGGCTCCCTTATTGGGAAAATGGCCTATTGAGGAAAAATACACATTGTTGCCGTCCTTATACACACTTGCAAACATGAGCTAAGTCCGGCTCACTTGGTGTGTCCTTGGAGGCACAATGCCTAGGTTCACAACCCACGCTGTCACTTTGACCTGAACTTCTTCCGTCTAGGCTTACTCCTAGGGAAGCCAAAGGGGGTAGACCTTAGTTACTAGATATGTTAAAGTTAAGTTCTAGGAGTTAATTTTAATTTCTTAAGGTAAGAGGGGATCTATTCCTAAGATGCTAAGGCAACAATGCAATATGCAAGGGTTAGCATGTAAAGCAAGCCTTTTCCCTAGGTTAACTAAGCCTAGTGCCTAAAAATTGGGCAAGGGGTCAACTATGTTAAGGGGTTGTTCGTTACAAAAAGATTACAAGTTACTTACAAAAGAATAAATCCAAATACAAAAGAATATGTGCAATTACTTACAATTGAATAATATTAGGATACAAATGATATAAAACAAACTAACCATGTTTAACTTCTTATGTGTGCAGGATATCAAAAGACTAAAGCATCATATTACATCACCACATTTATGAGATCATCATCAACACATTATATCATCAACACATTCAAAAGATTTAGAAGATTTAAGCACAATTGTTATAAAGATTATTGAAGATGATCCACACTCTTAGTTGTTAAACCCACAAGTAGTTTATTAGGTTTGGTCCAGGGTTTAATTATTAGGCTTTCTTAAGATTTATCAAATTTTATTAAAGCTTTTACCAAAGCCTCCTCCTCCTATTGCCAAATAACTGTTGGATGCTCAATAAGTGTTGCCACCCTAGCTTCACAGGTCAGCCCAAAACAAGAGTACTTCTTGGAGAGGACACACACCTGGTGCGCCACGGGGCAGTCCCCTGCCACTACCCTCCGTTGTTTTCCTCAAGCCCTGTTTTAGATGGTGAAGATGGTGGTCTAAGGTACCCTAAATAGTCTATTAAGTATATATATTGATTAGGTAGACTTTTAGGGGATTATTAGAGTGTTTTGAAGATTTTAAGACACTTTAAAATTGCAATTTAGTGATATGGCCGAAACTGTTATTAGCTTTTAAGTGTGTTGCTTCAAGCTTATGTAATTCAAGTATATCAACACATGTAAAGCAAATAAGATGGCTGAAAAAGAAAGATATATATCACATGCACTTAAAGAGCTTGCTATGAAAGAGAAGCACTAGGGCAAGACCAACTTGCCTTCAAGAGATTGAAAGAAAATTTAGTGTTTGTTTGCCTCATTAACCATTCAATAACACTCAAGCCTAAGCAAGTGGCTTCCAATAGATGTAAGCAATAAGAGAATAAACCAATTACTTGTCAAGCACTTTAAGCATTTAAGATCTAAACCATGTGCATGAGAGAGAAAGAAAATAGACTTGAAATTAAACTAAGCAATAAGATAGATCTAGTTAGATTACTTAAGTGTTGCCCAATAGGCTTAAGATTATGATGTAGATCTAAAACATAAGCAAATATATCATTGAACCATAGATCACATCAACACTTAGCCTTACCTATTGGGGTATTCCTCTCCCAACTAGGTAGGTATTATTATATGTTTGCTTAGTTAGGTTAATTTCTTTTGATATTTAGAGATTAGGGCAAACAAGAAAAGATTAAGAGAGAGAAGAAACTAAGCAAGTAAACTATCAAGCAAGCAAGCAAGCAAAAGACAAATCTACCCCACGTCCTACGTTGAGAAGGCGCTCCTCACCTTCTAAACCTCACGTCCTAGCTAGAAGGAAAAGAAAAAATGCTAAGAAATGAAACCCTAGCTAGATCTACACTACCCAAAAGTTCACACAAAGAGGGAGGCCGTACCACTCCTTCCTCTATAGGTGTGAACCATTAACAAGCAAGAAAAAGGAGGCAAAACGTACCAAAATGCTAAAAAATGAAAGGTAGGGTTGAGAGATAGCTACCAAACCCCTTGGAGGGCCTTCTAGTGTTGTGTGGATGTCCTTTGGGCAGCCAATACTCCTCTCAATCAGATCTGAAACCTGCAAAACCAGTAAGGTATGCTTGCTAGAAGAGCTACACACAACCAAGAAAAAT
The DNA here is from genome assembly GCA_010110895.2 of Picea sitchensis. Classification (NCBI taxonomy): domain Eukaryota; kingdom Viridiplantae; phylum Streptophyta; class Pinopsida; order Pinales; family Pinaceae; genus Picea; species Picea sitchensis. The sequence goes on along the minus strand of SNQJ01S0026327.1, from coordinate 56,458 downwards.
TAAGGAAAACCCTTTCCTTTTAGGGCAAAAACTTTCCACAAGGACAAAAGAGTATATGTGATATAAATGACCTATCTAAACATGTTATGCTAGCTGAAAAATGGATATGTATGAACAGCAATATAGATGAAGAGTAAAGGTTAGAGAAATGGAGTGTATGAGTGCTTCAAGAGACCCTTCTTCTTGAAGGAGTTCCCAATGAAACCCTTGAAGTATAAACCTGCAAAACCTCCTTAAGTGATATGCATACAAGAGATAATATGTTGATGTATGTAAATAAAATGACACTTCAATCCTATCTAATACATCAAGATAGATAAACCCATAAGCATACACATTAATATATCTACTTAGATAACACTTTACCTAAGATCAAAAGTTGCACTCACCCAAAGAAACTATTACAATGTTACCTCATAAGCATAAGAAAACCAAGCATACACATTGCTCCTCTAGTTGTCCTCCAAAGTTTCTCCTTTATTATTACTCAAGAAAATAGATCTTGGAGAGAAAATACTCCAAAACCCTAAGAGCATAGAATGGAAAAATGGAATGATGGAGAGAGAGAGAGAGAGAGAGAGAGAGAGAGAGAGAGATGAAAATCAAGTAGCATAACAATAGCTCAAGATATGGTGAGAGAGGAGAGAGAGAGAGATGAAAACTGGCAGCAACAATAGCCCAAGATATGGTGAGTTGGGAGAAAGAAATGAGATCTATTTATACTCTGAGAGGCAAACCCCACTCCCTTGATCTAAGCCAAGTGTCCACCACCTCAAGCAAAATGAGTAGATCTCTCATAATAGCGCACTCCACCCAGGGTCTGTACAATAGATCCAGGGGTGTAGGAAAAAATAGAAAAAATAGCTGGGATGAAGCAAAAGGTATGTGAGAGGCATGGGATCCGTGCCAAAGCAAGTGAAAGGTCACAAATAATTTTTAAAAATTATTTGGTTGAGTTCCAAGAAGAGGGAGGGCGCACCTCTTGGGATGAGGTAAAGGGAAAAGAAGGGTGATAGATGAGTGAGGTGAGGTTGGGATCACACAAAGTCAAGGGAGAGGTTGTGGGATCCGTGCTAGGGCAAGAGAAAACCCTCCAACAAATAAAAAAACGAATTTTTATTGGAGAGACACAAAAGGGGAACGTAACTTCCTTGGAGGGCGCTCCACAAGGGTAAAAAACAATTAAATGAAAGGGAAGAGTGAGCTGGAGGGAGTGGGGTCACCTCTAGGGGTGACGTGGAGGCTAAAGGAAGTGAAAGCTCAAGAGAGGGGGCCACACTCAAGTCACAAATTAATTAAAAAAGGAAAAACGTCAATCCCCCTAGGGGGGTGTGATTTTTGAGTGTGGAGGTGGTGTAAGGGGTTAGAATAGGTTGGAAAAGATTGGGAGGGTTATGTTATGCTTAGGGGGTCTCTCTCTAACCATCATTTCAACTTTTCACATCCTCTAACTCATTATTACAACTTTTATCTTTTGCCATGTTTGGACTTTAGCAATTAAAATCACTGTTTTAGACTGACTGACACTCCGGGTGGACAAACCCATGGCTAAAGTTGTCCGACTGAGCTGAAACTTGGTCCATGGATGTAGGGGGTGCTATTCCATTTCTTTTGAGCACAAATACCCCTATCAAAAGTCCAAAGACCTAGTTTTTATAATTATTGCTCAAAAATAATTAATTAATTAAATAATTAAACCTCCAAACTCAGGGAAATTTAATTAAAAATTAATTAATTAAAAAAAACTAACTTAGACTCGACGGAATTCCGCGAAACTTTCTGAGATGTCTTGCATGGTCATTTACAATGATTCCCTATAATAGTTACCAAAACATAAGCCCACTAGAATGCCGTTCACCACTTTGGAGGAATTATTGCAAGTGTGAGGGAAAAACTCAAGGAAAATCGGTAAGGTTGAAAAGCCCAACTAATAACCTGAGGATAAAAAACCCTCAGTGAAAGGAACTCTCCTAGTGAACCGATCCCAAGGTAACTGACCTAGACATGACTCATGCAGACCTATTACATTATTAACTCGCGCTGGGGTGCGAAAATTCCAATTACAAAATAAAGTGCTGGGGCCAAACACTGCCCTGTAGGACCAAAAGTCTTCGACAACATGGCATCTGATGATGCATCTCTTCATGGCACATGAGTTGACCACCTGTGTTGGAGAGGCGGTCAACACACATTACAACGAACCTGGAAACTCAGGCCCTAAAGAAACCCTCGGTTGATCTGCTTGCTGGACACTCAGATCTACACTAGATCTTCCTACTAGTCCTCAAATATGTAAGATATTCTTGCTGGTACCTAATATCTGCTAGATCTGCCTGCTGATATCTTAGATCTTCTCTAGATTTGTCCACTGGTACCTCAACTCTGCACTAGATCTATCAGTTGGTACCTCAGATCTGCTATATCTTCCTACTGGTACCTTAGATTTGCATTAGATTTGTCCGCTAGTACCTCAGATCTGCTAGATTTATCCACTGGTACCTTATATTTGCTAGATCTATCCGCTGGTACCTCAGATCTGCTAGATCTGCTTGCTGATACCTCAGATCTACACTAGATTTGTTTGTTGGTACCTCAGATTTGCTAGATCTGTCTGCTGGTACTTCAAATCTACTAGATCTACCTACTAGTACCTCATATTTGCACTAGATCTGTCTGCTGGTACCTCAGTTGAACCTTTGCACTTTCCTCCTTTGGATTTGATCTCTAGATTAAAGTCCTTCTTCACCTTTGTTGAGATCCCCTTGAATCACAGTCCTTCGTGACTTCGGTACTTGAGAAAAAGTCCTTTGCTCTCATGTTCTTGATCCACCTTGAGTCACAGTCCTTCCTGACTCAAGGACTTGAACAAAAGTCCTTCTTTGCCCCTCATGTGGATTGTGTGTCTTTCTCCTTCACTTAGCCTTGCTTTTATAAGCTTGAGTTGTTGACCAAATCCATAATCCTAATCTCCAAAGTGATTGACGGTTGAGATTATATCTCACCTCACTTGAGATCAATGGTTGAGATTCATCTAATTCACTAATGCTAATAACCTTAGCATTTCTTTAAATTAAACTCACTTTTTCTTATAAAACAACACTTTACTTCAATAATTCCTTTAATTAAAGTAAATTTCCAAGGTTGAAGGCTATGGACGACTTCCTCATGTCTAGACACTTATACCTATGCATAAGTACCTGTCCAATGCTACAAACATGAACACTCCCTCTTAGTGAGGAAGGTACTTCTAGAAGAGCCAATTGGAACTAGTTGTCCCTCCGATCCTGGCACAATGTCCCACACATCATCCTCCATCATGGTATCTTGATATACTTGTTGTTCTGTTGCTTTTCAATGACATTACTTATTAGTTCCATAAAGTTTGGAAACTTCTTCGGAGGCCTTCTCTCCCTGAATGTGCTCCTAGGAGCCTCAACATGCTCTTGAGCATCCTTCATAGCCTTGGCAGAATCGATGATGGATTGATTCTTTCTCTCTATAACCCCATTCTGCTAAGGGTTGTACGAGATTGTCAACTCCCACTTGATCTCTACCTCCTAGCAGAAATCCTTGAAGTCATTGGAGGTGTACTCTCCCCCATTATCCGACCTCAAGATCTTGATCATCTTCCTTGTTTGGTTCTCCACATAGGCGTTGAACTCTCAGAACCCACTGAAGACCTCATCCTTGGTCTTCATAAAGAAGATCTAGGTTTTCCTGGAAAAATCATCATTCCATGATAGGGAGTTAGACGCTCCATCCAACCTGTCTTCAAACACGGGACTGGTTGCTGCCATCTTCCAAATCTGAACTGCTAGAAAAATGTGCCTTGTCCTTTTGTCACAATAAACTAAAGAATTTGTGCTTAGTCCTTCAAGCACCCATGAAAATTTCACTACCAGTTTATAGATCTGCGAAGATCACCTTGCAGATCTGACATATCTACTGCAAACTGTTGTGAATCTGTGTTTGGTCATTTAAACACCCACTGCTGCAAATCAAAACTAGTAGATCTGCTATCATAAACTACTGTATAATCTGCAATTGGCCTCCCTTTCAGAGTGAAATCTATGATACCATATTGAAAAATCTCACTATCCCCGACACCTAGATAAATTACTACCTTGTGTATTTCCTTGCTGATAAGTAAATTACAACACAAAGAATAAAATATACTAGCTGGAAATAAATAAAACAGTGGAAACAATATGGAAACCAAACTTCACACATGCACGCAGAAATTTTTCCCTTCAAATGAACTTTTCATTAATAATGACTCCAAGCTTACAAGGGCTCTGTTATTGGGAAAATGGCCCACTGAGGAAAAATACAAACTACAACAAACCTGATAACTCAGGCCCTGAAGAAAATCTCTGCTGATTTGTCCCTGATCTACGTGCTGGACACTCATATTTGCTAGATCTTCCCGATGATATCTCATATCTGCACTAGATCTATCCACTAGTACCTCAATTCTACATTAGATCTATCTGTTGGTACCTTAGATCTACTAGATCTGTCTGCTGGTACCTTAGATCTGCTAGATCTACCTGCTGGTACCTCGTATCTACACTAGATCTGTCCACTGGTACCTCGAATCTACTAGATCTGTCCACCAGTACCTCAGTTCTGCTAGATCTATTCGTTGATACTTCAATTTTGCTAGATCTGCCTACTGATACCTCGGATCTGCACTAGATCTGTCCGCTGGTATCTCAGATCTGCTAGATTTGTCCGTTGGTACCTCAGATTTGCTAGATCTGTCCGTTGGTACCTCAAATCTACTAGATCCACCTACTAGTACCACATATTTGCACTAGATCTATTTGCTGGTACCTCAACTAAACCATTGCACTTTCCTCCTTTGGACTTGATCTCTAGATGAAAGTCCTTCTTCACCTTTGTTGAGATCCCCTTGAATCACAGTCTTTCGTGACTCAAGTACTTGAAGTCCTTTGCTTTTATGTTCTTGATCCACCTAGAGTCATAATCCTTCATGATTCAAGCACTTGAGAAAAAGTCCTTCTTTACCCCACATGTGGATTGTGTCTTTCTCTTTCACTTAGCCTTGCTTTTATAAGTTTGAGTTGTTGACCAAATCCATAATCCTAATCTCCAAAGTGATTGACGGTTGAGATTAGATCTCACCTCACTTGAGATCAATGGTTGAGATTCATCTAATTCACTGATGCTAATAATCTTAGCATTTCATTAAATTAAACTCTTTTTTTCTTATAAAAAACACTTTACTTTGATAATTCCTTTAACTAAAATAAATTACTAAGGTGGAAGGCTATGGACGACTTCCACACGTCTAGACACTTAGACCTATGTGGAAGTACCTGTCAGATGCTACAAACATCAACACAAACTTGATCTCAAATAAGCTCATAATCGATTTCTGACCATCATGCAACAACTTCCTCACAAAGGTAATTAACTTCCACATGAAATTTTGAAGATCCGGACAGTGCAACCATGCCAAATGTTGCCTGAGTATTTTGTACCCTTAATGATGCAGAGAGGTACCTTTGAAGTTTGGACATAATCCACTCTTCATAGATAAGCAGAAGAACGATGGAAGAAAGAGAAGCTAAGAATAGAAGGCAATATAATAGAAACTGTACTCTTCAATAATTGTTAATAACCAAATGGGCTGCCCCTATAGGCTACATAGACTCTCCTTCGTGTTGGTGGAAGGAGGATGGGATAGTTGTTTGATGTTTCTCCTTTTTCATTACTTTACATGTCAGTCTATAGATGATAGATTCATAACATTTAGCAACTAGACTCTAGAGTCTAACACAGTTTAAACTTTATTGTTTTGGACCTTTCGATCTTCATAACTCAGTGCAGATGGCCTATTTTGTAATCATAACTATTTGGTCATGACTCATGTTATTGTTGACAGTTGTTAGATGACTGATTTCATTCCATAACTTAATGGTCTACTTTCTATTATATGGCTTAAAAATTTGTATGCTGGTTTGTCAGTTTGTAATTGCTAGATTCTAGATGGTTGATGCTCGAATGATTAATCATTGATGTACTACTACTTACTACTATGGATGCCATTTTAATGTTACAATGTACAAATATGCATGTTTTCATACATTCTGCAGCTAATTTGTCTTTCTGCATGTTTTATATATATATATATATATATATATAATAGACACTCCCGACGCTCCGCTCCCTAAAAACGCTCCCGCTCTGTGCTGCGCTCTGGCAACATTGCTCAGTGGCACTGTTTCCTTTGTCAAGAGATTATATCAATATATGCAAAAAAAGCCTGTCACAAAATATGGTAATTCAGTTTTGCAAATACTATTCTTCAAATTTATTGCACCATTAGTTATGTATTGCCCCTGTTTTCCTTGTTTGATTAGGTTTTGGACGTCCTTATGTTCCTCTTATATGCCATTTGTGACAGTTGCAATTGGACTGGTAGACCGTAGGAGATGTTATGGCGTGGCTTTTTTATTAGAAATAAATGCCAGAATTGGCTTTTGCAATTTTCTTGTCTGTTCTACATTTTAGTAAGCCAAACCTGATGAAAGTCTGACTTGTTTTTGTTTTCCAATTTGTAGGTATTCTTTGGAACAAGATGCAGCAGGGTAGAGGAAGCCTTAATACATGTACACCATGGACATTGTCTTCTATTCCAATACAAATTGAGGCTCCTCTTCATATGCGACGAACAGGTCATGAGCCTTCACTTCCCATCTCTGAACAGTATGGAAGCAATCAATTTCAAGAGGATAGTAATAGGAGACTTAGTTTGCAAAAGGAAATCCAAAAACCCACTGTTGGATCAGTACTCGTGGCTTCTGAAAAGCTCCAAGGTGTTTATCCCTTTGAGAACTCCATTATTATAATAGTAAAGGCAGACTTTAATGAGGGCTTTCAGGGTTTAATTGTAAACAAGCCTCTTTCATGGGATGATCTGCCTAAAATATATATGCAACTAGAACCACTTTTAAGACCCACACCTATCTACCTTGGTGGGCCAATTATTTTGAAAGGTATGCCTTTCCTCAGTTTGACACGCATTGTTGATCTTGAAGGCTTCCTTGAAGTACTTCCAGGTATATATTATGGAGATCCAAAAGTGACAGGGAAAATCTTTATGATGATAAAGGTTGGGAAAGTTCAAGCTCACGACTTCTGTTTTTTTCTGGGTTTTACAAATTGGGGATGGCAACAGCTTTTTGATGAGGTTGCAGAACAAGCTTGGCATCTCAACACTTACAGAGAGGGTGTTGTTCGTTGGCCTGCACAGAAGTAGGAATAATATATTGTTCCAAATTCATAAATGGCACATTTCTTCATTGTTTTCATGCTGCCCATCCATACCTTGAGGGAAGCTTATTCAATGGGATGAATAACTACTGTACACCATAGGAAAAGGTACAGCATATCATGTGCTGTGAATCCACTCGCAAGTCTCCATTTATTCAGGCATGAAAATTCCAGTCTGCTGTTGAGAACGATGCTTATGAGAATTTTGCATTTGAGGATTGGGCCACACTGACCACAGAATCTAAAGCTTAAAGAATAAATGCCAATGTTTTCTGTGTTTCTTCTAAATATGATGCTTATGTTTCTTGTCTCCCTTCTGGCAGTTCGAAAGTTGAAACAAGCCTTTAATATTAAGCATGCTTCAGCTACAATTTTGCAAAAATGGATAGTCAAGAGGACTATACATGGAAACATGTGTTGATCAATCAGTTCAAATACTATTTGAGAACTTACATGAACATCAAAAGAATTTGTTGCATAATCAGACTGCTGAATCGAGTTGCCCAATCCATGCATTGTGCATGTTTCCTTATCTGTTTTAACCTACTAATGCTAAAGCTTCTCATTTCATTGTTGGCACACTTTCAATGGAAACTGGCAGTATGTTGTCAATGCTAAATGGTATTTTATTTTCTAATTTGACACTATATATAACCAAATATGCAAAGAATTATTCGTGAAAGGAGTGTGTTGACCTCACAACGTGCCCATATGTGTATATGGGGTCTCTTTTTATTTTTTGTGATAGCCCTTGTTTGTTCCCCTCGGGTTATAAGTCCTCTAGCTAGGATTGGCGCTAATATCCTATCTTGCCAATCCTTCCATTTGGGATTATTCTTGTTTAAGTGGTGGCAGCCTAAGTTTTCCTCAATCCTCTTGTGAGCTAGCCTAGTTTCTTCACTTTCATCTTCACAATTGCAATAGGCTGGTACCTTTATACGTGTGATCATTATTGCTTTCCCAATACCATTCCCATCTGATTATGAGTGAAGTGTGACTTCATCTCTGTGATCCCAAAGCGAATTATTGCTATCATCTTTACCAATCTTGAGTTATCACTACCAGTTTGGAAAATTGAATCTACTCGTTCACCTTTGCAATCACAACAGTGGATGAAATGTAGTGTGCCTCCTGCAATTGTGGGTATGCGTAGTAGTAAATGCACTTTGATCTAGTTATGATAAGCAATAGCATTTATCGTCGATCTTATCCCTTTGGATCCCAACAGAACCCATCAACGCTAGCATGAAATAAGGCCCCCTATTTAGCATGAGATAAATGTAATGTGGCCTCATTAAATAAGGTCCACTAGGTAGTTAACAAGTGGTTATGAGTATGGTTTTCTAGCTAGTTATAAATAATGTAGTCCTCCTTATGGAGCATGTATTGAAGTATTTTGTTTTGGAGCATGGTTCATCAATAGATTCCCCCCCTCGAAGAGCCAAGTGAATAGGAGTTGATCCTTCCATAAAAGGATCATTGTATGGTGTTGCCCTATCTTAAGGGTATTTTAATAAATAAAGTATTAAGCATTTCTAAATAAAGTATTAAGCATGTCTTGTTTCTGATTCCAGTTTAAGGGTCAAGGATCATAACATCTGTTAATGTTTTGGTAGCTGCGGGAGGTATTAACCTCCATGGATAAACCTTTGACTAGAATAGAATATTCCGGAAGCAAGAGAAAACCTAAACAAAAAGTGCGAAAACCTTGGAAGACAAGTCGACTTAGCAGAATAAGTAATATTGAAGTATTATATGCAGAAAATGACAGGTCGACCCTGCTTGAAGAGACACCTGTTCACCTGGCCAGATTAGTATAAATAGAAGGCACTTTAGCTCATTTGGAAAAACACACTCACTCAGTTGCTATGCATATCTTAGAAGTGCAGTAGCAACAGAAGTAGTGCGCAAGTCTGGAAGAGGAGCAACAACAACTACAGTGGTGCAACACACTCTTTTCAGCCTTTTTGGTACTCTTACTTGTGCGCTACCTTGGAGAAGGTGCACTCTCTTGGTTTATTTGTTGGTTCTAGTGTGGCTTCCTGGAATCATTCTATCTAGCAAAGGTTAAGGTGCTCGGGGGTGGCTTTGTGCCTATGGTTGGGTGAAAATCGTGTAGCATTGTCTATGGTGAAACTAGCACAATATTCTAACCGGTTATGGGCCCACACCACCTCCAGAATAGTCTAACCACTAGAAGGTAGATTTGCAGCTCTCTATCAAGCTCGTTGTAGCACAATTGCAGTTGTAGCTAGGGTTTCTGATCTTGCAGCTCTCTATCAAGCTCGTTGTAGCACAATTGCAGTTGTAGCTAGGGTTTCTGATCTTGCAGCAACAACAAACCCTAACCTGATTGTTCGGGCACTTTAAGTGAAGCGTTGGCATAATTCTTGGATATCCTAGTGCGCCCTAACCCAACACATCTCTTGGTGCCCTCAACCATAAAAAACATCAAAGGTGAATTTTAGATCAAAGTCAAAGTTTGACTAGTCAAAGTCAAGGTTTGACTGGTCAAAGTCAAAAGACTGGTCAAGGTCAAAGTCAAAAACAGTCATGACTTCCTCCATAAAATCAAAGTGGCGCAGCAGAAGCATGGTCTCTTGGTAGAACATGGAAGACAAGTTGCAAAGAACAAAGGGAAAAATTATGGAACTACAAACTGAAAAGTAGGCGTTAAAGGATGAAGAGTTTGATTTTTGGAGCTTCCAAGCACATGAACATGGAGTAGGAGAAACAATAAAAAGAAACTATTGCAGATCTAAATCTTTGGAAAGAGAAGGGATCTTTGTCCAAGAAGCAATCATAGAGCCAGAAAAATCTCAGATCTAATACATTTAGAGGAACAACACACTCTCTAGGTTGGAAAGAATACTTCTCTCAGAAGAAAAACAACTGAAGCGGAACAATAGCCAGACTCTAGGTTTGCATATCAGGTTATCCTATGTATTCCAAGAAGGTTACCACAGAAAGAAAGACTTGAAAGGACCCAGAGGGAGCCAAACTTTAAAGGGAGTCAATGATCAGGAAGAAGCAAGGTTTCATGACACTTTGCAAGATGCATAGGGGCATGCATCAGATGGAAGCGTGGTTTTTAGGATTCTCTCAGTTAGAGGGAGTTGATGGAAGAATTCGAAAAGAAGGATCTTGTAGGCTTCATGCCGAATTGTAGGCCTTTGTGTCGAGTTGTAGTCTTCATGTCAAGTTGTAGGCCTTGTGTCGAGTTGTAGGCTTCATGCTAAGTTGTAGGCTTTGTGCCGAGTTGTAGGCCTTTGTGTCGAGTTGTAGGCCTTGTGCCGAGTTTTAGGCTTCATGTCAAGTTGTAGGCCTTGTGCCGAGTTGTAGGCTTTATGGCGAGTTGTATGCTACTCCAGTGAGATGGTCTAGTATGTCGAGTTGTTGCTACACCAATGAGATAGTCTGGTACACTAGTGGCATAGTCGAGAACTTGCATGGATGTGATGGTGTTGCTCATAATATGATCTGGTTGATCATGAGATAGCCTGTGTAGCTTTGGTGATGCTATTGGTTTGCAAGGCCATGTAGGTGTTACCCATGCCATGTGAGATGGATGGATAATGATGATAGTAATGATGATACTCACGACATGGGTATAACCATGGGTGAGCACATCATGCGGGTGTAGCCCATGACGAAGATGGTGTAGCTCTAGTGTTCTCTAGCAAGTTGTGGCCCCTAGACGAGATTAATAGGTCCACATGGGTGTAGCCATGTGTGACGTAATGATGCTACTAGTAGCATGGTCTGCGTAACCATGACGAGAGGATCATGGCATAGCTAGCAAGGCTATGAAGACTAGAAGGGAACATCATGGTTAAATACCTCCCTAGTTAAGAGGGAGTGTTGATGTTTTGGTAGTCGCGGGAGGTATTAACCTCCATGGATAAACCTTTGACTAGAATAGGATATTGCAGAAGCAAGAGAAAACCTAAACATATGTGTGAAAACCTTGGAAGACAAGTTGGCTTAGCAGAATAAGTAATATTGAAGTATTATATGCAGAAAAGGACAGGTCAACCCTGCTTGAAGAGACACCTGTTCACCTGACCAGATTAGTATAAATAGAAGGCGCTTTAGCTCATTTGGAAAAACACACACTCACTCAGTTGGTGCACATATCTTAGAAGTGCAGTGGAAGTAGAAGTAGTGCACAAGTCTGGAAGAGGAGCAGTAACAACTGCAGTGGTGCAACACACTCTTGTTCAACTTTTTTGGTACTCTTACTTGTGCGTTACCTTGGGGAAGGTGCGCTCCCTCGGTTTATCTGTTGGTTCTAGTGTGGCTTCCCAGAATCATTCTATCTAGCAAAGGTTAAGGTGCTCGGGGGTAGCTTTGTGCCTATGGTTGGGTGAAAATGGTGTAGCATTGTCTATGGTGAAACGAGCTCAATATTCTAACAATATCATCACCCATAAAACCACCACAAACCAGTACCGTGCAACAATGAAACAAAGACAAACCATTCAAGGTTGAGTTCCATGTTTAGAGCCAAGCTTGGCGAGAACACTTTATTTCTAGTAGCTTTGAAGGCAGGCTTGGATGTCAGTTCAATTAAAACCAAAGCTTGAGCATGCACAGACATGAGTGTAACCTCCTCAATGGCAAATGGTCTAACAACAAGCCCAAAAGGGTGAACTTCGTCATGCAATAGAGGGTGACAAATGTTGAGATTATGTACCTTGGGAGGTGTTCCCCATGTGTTTGTGAGCTCCTAAACACGTGGGAAGTACTATGTACTTTGTGCCTTGTACTTCATGTCTAATTTCACTTTGACTTGGGAGATTTAAGTCAAAAGTGAAATTTGGTCATTTATGCCTAAAATAACTATTAATTCACTTTGTGGGTGAATTATGAGACATAAAGTGAACTTAGGGAACTTAACCCAAAGTGGGTTTGAGAGTGAGATTATTATGGGATGATCTCAACCTTTGATTAGACTTGAGATGGGATGATTTGAACGGTCTATCTTTTAGGTTTCCTTATGGAGGTTCAAGAGGGGCACAAAGAGCAAGGAGGAGCTCATTCACTCATTTGTTCACTTGGAGAGTTTGAGAGAGAGCATGAGCATGAGGTTTCAGGCATTGTTTGAGGCTAGCTTGGGTGCTTCCATCCATGGAGACAACCAACAAGCTTAGGGCCTTAGTTATTTAGTGGGGAGGTTCTTTCTTGGAGGAGGGCACATCATCAACAGGGAGGACTTTCAGAGCTCAAATTGCAGTGAGGTTTGTTTCAGAGGGAGGCTACTCATCGGTATCAGAGTACTGTGGAGGGGTTTCTTCATTAGAGCTTCCAGTTGACATCTAGCTCCAGTTCATTGGTCTTGTCAACATTTATGGAGGGCGCACCATCCTAGGGCGCTCTTGCTTCAGTTGGACTTGTGTTGCAGCTAGGATCAAGCTGCTATTGTATAAGGTTCTTCTATATATTGTACTTGTTGTATTCCACCTTCCATTCTCCCTATATATACACTTATATTCCAAAATGGTTTTCCCCGAGGGGGTTTTATCTAGGGTCATGTTGACTAAAAATACTTGTGTTCATTTTCATGTATGTTAGAATTTAGAACTACTGTATTTTCAGCCGTAAAGATCTCTAGGTGTGTTATATATATTTTGGTATACATGTGCTAACCCTTGGTGACAAAAACTACATGCTAGAGCACCAAAATTGCTTATGTAACCGTAACAAATCAACAAAGAAGTTCCTGAACTATTGGCTGTTACAAAACAACAACAAAACCTTCATTGATAGTTGAAACTTAGAGCCAACTTGAGGTCAAAGACAAACTTAGTTGGCAGTTTGATAGAACCTGGAAAATCTTCATGGTATCAGAGCTTGGTGGCTAATTTCTGAGTAGTTTTGGACAACATATGAGTGGGCTGTTTTAGACACCTTCTGGGCAGATTTTGTGGACAACCATTGACAGAGTTTAGTGGCAGCTTGTTGGCAGAATTTTGTAGAGGGTTGTAGAGCAATTTGTGGACATTTTCATCTGTCTCTTTCCACATCTACGGGGTAGGAGTGAGGCTGATTTTTCACGACATCTTTTCACACCTATATTGCTAGGAGTGAGGTCGGTGTTCGCTTGCCTCTTTTCACACCTGTGTTGACAAGAGTGAGACAACGTTCCTTTGCAGTTGGAGCATCAATTGGAGTGCAGTTTGGTAGTGATGTCAACATCTCAGATGCGTGTGGAGGATAGGTTAGCTGGGGCTAGCAACTGGTCGCCTTGGAAGGCCGAGATTGTCTTTGTCTTGGAGGGCCTTGAACTATGGGACACAATTGACGCAGTTGTTCCTGTTCCCCCTGCTACTGCTCCCGTCTTGTTAGTAGAGTTCAGGGAGAGGAACAACAAGACAAAGAGAACCATATGGGATGCAGTGCGGGATCATATCATTCTCCACTTGACTGGGAAAACTTATGCATATGAGATGTGGGCATCTCTATGTAAGCTTTATTAGAGCTCTAATGAGAATCAGAAGATGGTTCTTCATGATCGACTTAGGGGCATTTGCATGCTCAAGAGTGAGTAAGTGACTTCTTTCCTTGGTCGATACACCTAGATTAGAGACGAGCTTAGATTTGTTGGAGAGTTGGTGGACCCAAATTCTATGGTGAGGACAACCTTAAACACCTTTACCAAACTATGGGGTCCATTCGTTCGTGGCATTGTTTCCAGGGAGGCCATGCCCACATGGGAGAATATGTGGGATGACTTCGTCCAGGAGGAGACTAGACTTGTAGCAGAGGCTTCTGGACAACAATAACAACAACAACAGTCAGTTCAGGGTGATGAGGATCTTGCTCTTTGGACAAAGGGCAAGAAGAAGGCCGACCGGGTAGGTCGGCAGGGTCCCAAGTTTGGACCCCCACCACAGTGAGGAGAGAGCAGCAGTGGTCAGAAGAGAGATACGAGCAAAGTGAAGTGCTTTGTTTGTAAGAAGTTAGGGCACTATGCTGGACAATGTCCCAATAGGAAGAAGAAGAGGGGTGGTACCACAACTACATCAAGAGGAGACAAAGTTTTAGACTCAGTTCGAGAGAGTGTGTGCTTTCCTCATATGCTGCACTTCAGTTGAGACGACACCCAGTGTTTGGTATATTGATAGCGGGGTTTCGAGCCATATGACTGGAGTCAGAGAGAATTTGACTGATCTAAGAGACACCGAGGTCAGGATGGAGATTTCACTCAGAGATGACTCCTTAGTTAGAGTTGCTGGGATTGGCATTGTTACCTTTTGGAGAGATGGCATGCCACCTATATCGTTCAGAGACATTCTCTATGTCCCTGGGTTAAAGAGGAATTTGATTTCAGTTTCTACCCTCCAGGATAGAGGTCTTGAGGTGTCCTGTTATCGCTCAGTTTGTAGTTTAGGTCAAAAGGCTAAAGGATAATGATCAAACTGGCGAAACATGAACCTTCCCCACCCAATGTCACCACAATGGGGAGGTTCTTTCTATTTAGGGAGGTTAGCCCAGGGGAGACGTCCCCGGTAACCTGGGGTTTTGAAGAGGCTGAGATATAAGGTTAGAGTTAAAGTTTCCCCCTCACAGGTTACCACCAAAATCAAAAGGTCCGGCTAATCAGCCAATAATGAAGTATAGTCCCAAATGAGAACACCTGCCCGTAACAAAGCAACAATAGAAAAATATATATGCAGGCTATATACAAAGGGTTAGCACTTCATATGACCAT
>SNQJ01S0026327.1:0-41392 GCA_010110895.2 Picea sitchensis | reverse complement strand
GATGACAAAGCCAACAATGTATTCAATCAACACTTCAATCAATAAATGCTTTAGATCATCACTCAATTGCTTGTAAAAGTCAAAAGCTTGCTGCGTCAGAAATAACCAATTATGACGTCAGCCTTAGTTAGGGTTAGGGTTAGGGTTAGTTAGTTAGGGTTTTAAGATTTAGGGTTTTAAGAGTTGTTTTGTACACTAAAGCTTCAACGTTGGAGATCAAAGGATCATGCCTAAGGGTTAATGGAGTCAACAAGTGATGGACGCAATAGTTGAAGGGTAAAAGTTTTCTGAGGACTAGAGGGTAGGTTTTCAAGGTGCAGCTAAAGCAGGGCCTTGAAAGCAGAAACCCTAAGAGAGAGAGAGTTACTAGGTGTTGCAAAGGCAAGGCCTTGTGCTCTCTCCTCTTTCCTGGCAAACGACTAGCACAATAATGAAATTTTAACCAAGACAAGAGGTTATGATGAGGGAGACGTTGCAAAAACAAGGTCTATCAACAAACCCTAGATTGGTACGACCCTAGTGTAGTAAGCCTAGCCTAAGGACGTCTCACTCTTCTTGGCTTCAAAAAGGTACGACTAGCATAAGGAATGATGAAAATAAGTGTAGCTAACGCTAGGCTCTATTTTCTTATTCAATGGTTTAAAGTTTCTTTGTCAGGGGACATGAAACAACCAACTACTTGTGTGGTTGTCCCCTAGGGTTTTGATTCAACAATATATAAGTAAAATGCAAGAGATTTAAACTACAACCATTCAAAAAGAAGTTTTGCAGGAAAAACACTTACAATTCATGAAGAAATATCCAAGCAAACCCTAGTTGTAACACCTTCCTTTCAAAGAAACACCATAAAATGCCAAGAACGTGCCAAAACTGCTCTGTCAAGGTACCACTCACTAGAGGTGACGTCATGGCTCCTAGATGATGTCCTGGGGCATCAAAAAGCACACGTTCCACCTGCAGTGGGTCAATCCCCCTAGGTTGGGCTCAGCCAAGGCGTCCTGGATGAAAACGTCCTCCTTCTTCTCTCGTGCGAAGGCTCGATCAATCATTGTCCTGTCTCTACTAGTGATGAGGTCCCAACAACCATCTGATGGGCTCTTCAGCCCCATGGAGGTCCGAACTGATCATCTCCCCATGTGTACCGATCCACCTGGTACCTGTCCAGCGGGTATGGTCCTGCACATCAAAAAATTCGCCCTCCATGGGCTCATTAGTCCTCGGGATCATAGCAATGTCAATCATATTTAATCATTAATTTTATCAAATGCATGAATGAGACCCCTAGTGTATCATCTAATAGCTCAAAGACATTAAACTAACCTACTATACAAAGTCGAAGAAAAGACAAGGTAACCTATTGGGCCAACATCCATAAGAAAAGGAGAGTTCCAAATGATATCATCCAAGTCATGTAACACGAGGTGGTGTGGTCTAAGGATGTCCAGACACAGTGAAAACCAGGGGTGGGTATTATCCGTGGGTGCCTTTGTAGGAGGCGAGCTGTACCTGTCATGGATGCAGTTCTTTCCAAGCCCTTTATTGCCTTTATTCTTTCTTTTATTTATTGCTTTTTCTTTCTTTTTGGTTCAAGGTTTAACTAGAGGACATTGCCTTGGCGTGGTGACCAGAGCTGACAGTGTTATCCACGAGTATTTTCGCAGAAATGATAAGGCTGGCTCGTGATGAGACCTCCTTTCCCCTGGCCATGCAACCAAGGGTCACTGCCCTGGCGTGGTAACTAGATAATGACAATGTCATACTGCTAGATACCTATGAACATAATGGGCTGGCTCGTGATGAGACCCCCCATCCTCTTGGCTAGGTCTTGTTTTATTTTTTTTCTTCGGGTCCCTCTTGCTTCTTATCGAGAGGCTTTTTATTGCCTTCTTAGGGATCCCTGGGCGAGGCATCTCTAGGTTTTGTATCCTATGGCTTTTATCTTTTACCGGCTGCTTTTACCTCTTGGGCCTTTAGCCCCTTCTTCCCACAGGATAAAGTGTAACCCCTTGAATAGGTCATCCTAATGCCCAGACTAGGGGAATGGGATAGATGAATGGGAGATAAGATGTAAAATGATAATATGGTGGGAGCGGATAATGGCTCTTCAAAATCCCCCTTGGTGGCTAACCAAAACCTATGGATACAAGCTTGCTAGGGCACCCCGTTTATCCCCCCAACAATGGTCAAGTGGGTTAGTGTAAGATCCAAGCAGTTGTTAGAAATGTAAGGAACCTGATGCATATATCTGAAAGTTATAATGATCAAACATGACACATATCATGATACCTGGACCAATTACCTCATGGAGCAAGAGTCTTCTCTGATGCAAGTCCAAGCCGATGGTGATGGATGCTGCTGCTGGGTCTTGTTTTTATTTTTTCTTCTAACCTCTTGTTTCATCGAAAGTTTTATTGCCTCTTTAGGGATCCTCGGGCGTAGGCATCTCTAGGTTTTGTATCCTATGGCTTTTTATCTTTTACCGGTCGCTTTTACCTCTTGGGCCTTTTAGCCCCTTCTTCCCACAGATAAAGTGTAACCCCTGAAGTAGGTCATCCTAATGCCTGCACTAGGGGAATGGGATAGATGAATGGGAGATAAGATGTAAAATGATAATACAGTCGGAGCGGATAATGGCTCTTCAAAATCCCCTTGGTGGCTAAATCAAACCTATGGATACAAGCTCGTTAGGCACTCGCTTATCCCCCAAATTGTCGCGGGTTAGTGTAAGATCCAGCAGCTGTTAGAAATGTAAGGAACCTGATGCATATATCCGAAAGTTATAATGATCAAACATGACACATATCATGATACCGGGACCACTACTCCCATGGAGCAAGAGTCTTCTCATGTCAAGTCCGCCGGAGCGAGGATGATGTCACCGGGCCGCCGACAAGACATGTCTCATGAAGAAGAAGAAGGATAGCCCTGTGGCCATGCTCGTCAACTCGCTTCCTACATCTATGTCTAGGGACCTCGTGGGCCTCGACATTATGATCTCCTAGTTATCCCATGATATCGGGATAACATCTGCTCCAACTGGGACATAAGCCACTGTAGAGAGCATGAGAACCTCAACATCTTTGGCATAAACCAGCAGACCTGCTCACACTCAAAAAAGGGTATCAACAATAGCAAGGGGTGGTATTGCCACCCCCGAAAATATATAATATATATGTATTTGAAACAAAAACAATCAATATGCATATGAAGAAACAAACTAACATGAAATGCGGATGGTATAATACACGAAAAAATGCCTTCACTCACTTATCCTTACCTATGGAGTCGTGAGCCCACCGGGTGGGGATTTGAGGAGGTGTCCAAATGGTATAATCGCTTCTTCCAGCAGACAGTAATAGGGAGTCTAACCCACTTTCTTCGACCTTAAAGGGCCAAGCTAAAACGCATTGTTTTGATATTAGTAGTCTTTCCTTTATTGGCATCCCATATCTCAACCGTGTTTCCCTTCTTGTGTTATTTGATTCTGAAGTTAGTTGTTCCTTGATTAGTCCTGGTGTGTTGTGTAGATGGCGGTGGGTGGGATTTTCTGCTATAAAGATTTCTTGATGTGAAGGATGGATTTGTACATCATCTTCCAACTTTAGTATTTTCGCAGTCTCTGATTTCTGAGCTTTGAGCTCGTCCATGAGTTGTTGGTATTCTTCTTTCGTGGGCCATTTAATCTGATTTGAATTTTCCTCTTTTGCAAAAGACGTATCTTCTGGAGAATATCTATGAGGAGTCAGCCCCGTTTTGTCACATGCTTTGTCATCTTTGATGGAATCACTGGACTTTTGCTCATAAGTTGTAGTTACAGGTACATTCTGGATACGACCAATAATTCCATCTTTCAATGGTCCATCTGATCCTTGGAAAAAGTTGTCAAATCGTTCTTTCATAGATGGTACCTTGATGACTTCTCTCAAAGGGATGGTTACAAGCATCTTGGATAATGCCCCTTCAAGGTCAAAATTCAGGTTAACCCTTTCAGTACTGGATGTTTTAGGAAAAATTACATCCACGGGTGGATTTTTTGTTTGGTCAGTGGAAGGTTGGTCCAAATTCTTTCTTCTATACATCTGGAACTCTTTTTTCTTTAGCTTTTCTTTTGATTCCTGGTCTAGTTTGTTTATTACCGCCATCCTGGCTAACCTGACTGCTTCTTTCATGGCCTCTTGATGTTCTCCAACGATGACATTTATTTGAGGGCCTTCTATGAAGTGGTCTATATTGTTTATTTGTTGATGGTCACCACTATTGTAAGGACACTCATGTTCCCAATGTGCCTCACTGCATTGAAAACACCAAGGATTTTCATCCACAATGACGGTGTTTGGAGATTCCATGTCTTTGAAAACGTCTTCGTTCCATTCAGCGAAATTACTTACTCTTTGTACTGGATAGCCATCTTCATCCAAATCTTCAGAGATATCAGAGGCATCGTCGGAATAATCACCCCAATCTGTGTCCTTTTCTGTCAAGGAAAAAGTGGGGCAATCTTGAAACGAGTAAGGATCCACTGAAAAGGGCGTTTGTTCATCTTTCTCAGAATGACCGGTTTGCAATAATGTGGGAATCCCCTTAAAAGGTAATTGGTCATCCGAGTCCTGCTTTTTTAGAAAAGAAATTTCTAACATTTCACGAATCCTTTAATTCTTTGCAGGATACAAGACATACTAGTGCTTGGATTGGTTTCTTCAGACTTATCAGCTTCAGTCATATCTTGATCTTCCAACATCGGTGTGTCCAAGACAAACAAGGTATCTTCAAAGTTAGGTTTTTTGTGAGTGGCCATGCCCAGATCCTCGGATGGCTTATGTTGTATCGAGGCATTCAGAACATTGTTTGTGATTGAGAAAGTCGTGTTCCATTTCCTTTTGGGAGGCATGAGTTTTACTTCAAGAATTTCTTGGGACTTAGGCTCAGCTTCGGGGACATCCTCATTATTAGATTCCTTGGGGTCATTATTGTGCGAGAAATTGACTTGATTGATGTAGTCTTCGAACTCAAGGTTCTGCTCAATCTGGCAATCAAAGTTTTGTGCTTCTTCTAGAGTCAAGGGTGACCGATCTTTGAGAGTAAACTGCAAAACTCCTTCCAACGAGTTCAAATAGTGTT
The DNA here is from genome assembly GCA_010110895.2 of Picea sitchensis. NCBI lineage: Eukaryota > Viridiplantae > Streptophyta > Pinopsida > Pinales > Pinaceae > Picea > Picea sitchensis. The sequence goes on along the minus strand of SNQJ01S0026327.1, from coordinate 36,274 downwards.
GGAGGACAACTTCTTCTGAGAAACTAGACCTGATCTTCTTGAGTAAAAGGTTGAACCTATCATTGAAATCCCTAATGCCCTTGCTGGAGGCTTTGTAAATATTAGTGTATTGAGAGTAAAGGGAAATCTAGAGCAATCTAAGATACAACATACTCAATTGGATTAAATATTGAAATGATGCTCACCATAATACTAACTTGTACCTCATGGAGCAAGGCCCATTGCCTTTTGGAATTCAGCTGATGTGGTGGATGCCATCTAGAAATATGTGACCATCTGTGGTGGTGTGAGGGGTTTCCGTCTGTGCAAAAGGGTATTGTTGGTCATGTAGCCTCTCGGCACTCCATATCTGCAACCTAAGGGCCTCGAGACATAATCTCCTTATTTATCCACAAAATGGGGATAACATTACCAATGGATGACTTGGGAGTTACTCTATCAACCCAAAGAGCATTATGAAGAGTAAGATGTCAATTTCTTTGATTATCGTTGACAGTCTTCTTGAAGATTTTAATGAGGTTCTTATTAGTGTATTCTGCTAGACCGTTTCCCTGTGGATAGTAATTTGTTGAGTACTTAACCTTGATATTTTTTTCGACGAATTCAATTAGCTTAAGAGAAGAAAAATACTTGGCATTATAAAAAAATAAAAAGTTTGAAATTCAAAACATGGTAATGATGTGTGATTCAAGGAACGAAATCACCTAATTTTCATTGATGGTTTTCAAAGGGATTTCTTCGCTCCATCTGTTGAAGTAATCAGTGGTTGTTAAGATTTATTTATGCAACTGCGATGAGTTTGGATTGATCTCCCCGATAACGTCCAAACCCCATTGTTGGAAGGGGCGCTCGATGATGATAGGATGTAAGGGGAAAACAACTTTCTTTTCTCTCCCAGTTGAGGTTTGGAACTGCTGGAATTTCCTAGCATATGCATGAGCGTCGTTAAATATAGAAGGCCAATAGTATCCTTCTCTGAGGATTTTGTGTGCAGTAGTATACCTGCCGTAATGTCCTCCTGCGGGCCCATCATGGAGTTCAGACATGACTTTCTCATCATCCCTTTTCTCCAAGCACCTAAGGAAAACGCCATCATAATTGTTTCTGCATAGAATTCCCTGTATCAATCAGCTGATATTGGGCATTTTTTAGACTTAGAGCCCTTTTCTTCTTAAGGTCCAAATAATGTGGAGCCGATCCATGAGTCAGGTAATATTTCATTTCGTAAAACCAGGGATCTGAACCGAATAGGATGTAGCATACTTCCTTTTCAAATAGCTCAGAGTCTTTATAGATATCATCTTCATGAGATTCAACGCAAGAGAATTTTGCATCTAATTTTCATAGCCCTTGTCCTTTAACGATCTTCACAAGTTTGATCTCCAGGTCATATTCTTGTAGAGTTGTAATCCAATTTTCTCTCTTTTCTGCCAGATCCTTTTGTACCAGGAGGTTCCTAACATCTGGGTAAGGAAGAATAACCTTAGTTTTAGATTTGAGTAAGAATGGCCAAAAGAGTTTGACAACTTTGAACACTACATATGCATGTTTATCAACTTCATGATAATTCAGCTCAACTCCTTGTATCCCTGAACTCATAAAATCCACATGAAACACGTCTCCTTTTGAGTTCTTCTATGTTAAGATCGCCACAAAAGAAGTATGGGAGGAAAATGTGTATAGGATGAAATCTCGATCAAAATATGGACTCAACAATGACAACACTTGATTAATATCTTCTTTTATTTTTTCGAAAGCCTCCTTTTCTTTAGATCCCCAACTAAATTGATCATTTTTCTTTATCATATCTTGTAGGGGTTTTACCGTCTCGACAAAACTGGGTATGAATCGTCTGACAAAATTTATCTTTCCGAAGAATGACTGCATATATTTTTTGTTATGAAGGGGAGGTATCTTAGCGATCGCTTCGGTCTTGTTGAGTTCAATCTGCATACCATGTTTAGAGACGATGGAAACCATAAGTTTTCCTTCATCCACGACAAAAATGGATTTCTTGGGGTTCAAAGATATGTCATATTTCCTGCATCGATTAAATACCTTCTTTAAGTGAGATATATGATCCTCTTTATTCTTCGAGAAGATGGTCATGTCATCTAGGTACACTACCACACATTCTCCCAGGAGACCTCTAAAATAATTTTCCATGGCTCGTTGAAACGTGGCTCCAACATTTATCAGTCTGAAAGGAATCTTTCTATAGGAATATGTTCTCCATTTGGTTCTGAAATTTGTTTTAAGTTGGTCTTCACGATCTACTAGGACTTGATTATATCCTAAGAAACCATCTAGCATGGAGAGAATTTCCGATCCGGACACACATTGTAGAATTTGTTCCATGGGAGGTACATGGTAGTTGTCTTTTTCTAAGGCTCTGTTTACATTTCTGAAATCAACACAGAGTCGTATATCCCCATTATTGTTTCTTACCGATACTAAGTTTGATATCCACAGTGTATGCCTTACCGGAAAAATGAAATCTTCCCTGGGAAAGATTGACTTAAAGCTTCAGATTTGATTCCTGAGGGTGACAGTGAATCAAACGCCTGATTGGTTGAGACTAAATTTACCCAAGCGACTCCATTATAAAGAGACCAGTAGCATAAAGTAGTTTGAGTAGAAAATCCTGGTTCCCAAGAGAATTCATACCAAAAGAAATCCAGACCCAGAAGAAATAATCCCTGTGTCTGATCCTGAGAAAATTATACACAAAAGAAAAGAAAGGCCAATAAGCCCAGTTTTTTTTCTGGACATAAATCTATCATTTCCCAAAGATGGAGTAAAAAACATTGAAGACCTTGATTTTGATTTGAAATTTTAGAAAACTTTGTTCAGAACTATATTTGAGTCGAGTTTGAACAAAATCATCTTTGATGAGAAGAGGTTCCAAGATTTAATTTTAGATGCCTCTATTTAACCTCCTATGAATCCTACTCAGAACAATCAGCCACTTCAAGTTCTTACTATAACCATGGCTGCTAGGTTTCCCCCTCTTGTCCTACCTGCTCAGTTACATGATTTTTCCCGAGAATATAATCAGAGGATTAAGTTGTATGATGTTGAAGGCAATGTGTTAGCCCAAAAACACTTAGACTGGTTCAATGATTTTGTGGACCTATAAGAAGTAGATTATAAAGATGCAAACATGAGGTTGTTTGCACAAAGTCTTGCAAGAGAAGTCAGAAAATGGTTCAAAGCTCTCCCAACAACAAGTATCCCATATTTTGAGGCCTTTGAAACAAGTTTTCTTGCAAAGTGGGGTGATAAGAAGAACCCCCTTCAGTCGATAACCCAGTATAACAACATGACAAGGTCACTTGATGAAACAATACAAGAGTTTTCAGCTAGATTTATGAAAGTTTACAACTCAATTCCTACTAAAGTAAAACCTCCTCCTAGAGTTGCTCAACTTAGATATGTTGATTCCTTTGAAAGTGATTTTTCTTTGTTGTTAATGGAAAGAAGATCCAGATCACTAGATGATATCATGAGTGATCCAATAGAATTTGAAGTAAATCTAATGGCTTAAGGAAATATCAAATATAATTCTGACAGAGACATAAACAAGGTTCAAGATAAGGCACAACCTTCAACCTCACAGTCATCAGAAGAGAGGTTTGAGTTGATGATGAAGACCATGGAGAAACTCATGGAGAGGATCTCTTTACATAATAATCCTAACACCCGAGAGAAGGCTAATGTTCCACCCAGGAATCAAAGGAGACCAACAATTCCACAAATCAGACAAAGAGATCAGAGGAACCATGGTGATCAGTGTTAGAGTTAAAGATATTATTAGGTTTCTTTTCAATTCACTAGATAACCATAGCATAGATAGGATCACTGAGAAATACACAATCACAAGAGACATATCATTTATCTTGGGAAACCCTCATAGGGGAGAAAACCTAGCAAAAAATTCCTTAATATAGATAGCCAATACAATGCCAAGAGAATAAACCAAACACTACAGAAAGTCCTCTCCAAGTGATGTGCCTCTCTCTCATCTTTCTTCTCCAACTACAGCTCCAAACTTGCGCTCTGATGATCAAGTGAGAGAGTGAACAAATGAGGCGCTGGCCTCCTTTATTTATACAATCTGGTAGGAGTTGAAAGGACGTGTCTTTTCACTGGCAGGGATGGCTTCTCTTTCTGGGTGGTTATAACCACTTTAATATATTATGGGGGACGACTTATCATTTTTCATATTACAATTAGGGTTTGACCAATCCGCAAAAGGGGATTTGGTCATTTACAATACCCGACATGATCAATCCACAAAAGGGGATTGATCTAATGAATAATACATCAATAATAAATAGAATACTCTTTGCAGTTACAATATTTCAACACTCCCCCTTAACAAGAAGGGTATTCTACAACAACATTGGGCGAGAGAGAGAGAGAGAGGGCAACATCATCAATGACATCTAGAACACTGACTGGCATATCTATAAATCATCAGAAGTTTTTTTGTCATCATCATTGTTCATAGCATGGAGCTGGAGTAGCATCATCATCCTCATAAGCATGAGGCTAAGGTAACATCATCACCATCTTCAACGTGAGGCTAAACTAACATCATCATCTTCTTTAGCATGATGATAAAGTAATATCATCATCTTCTTTAGCATGAGGCTAAAGTAATATCATCAGTGTCTTTAGCATGAGGCTAAAGTAACATCATGATCTTTAGCATGAAAGATGAAATAACATCATCATCATCATCATCTTCAGCAAGAAGTTGAAGTGGCATCATCATCATCATCTTTAGCATGAAATATGAAATAACATCATCATCATCATCATCTTCAGCAAGAAGTCGAAGTGGCATCATTATCATCATTTGCATCAACATGGATTAGTATAACACTAATACATCATCATCATCAATAACAACACAAGGTTGATACAACATCAATAACAACAATATCACAACACAAAGGCTGGAGCATCATCAACAACAACAACAACACAACATGAAGGTTGGAGCATCATCAACATCATCACTAGGCTGAGAGTCTTCAGCATGAGGCTGACATCACAACACAAAGTTGGCTATACAATATCATCAGTATGAAGATGGCATCACAATACAAGACTGGCAACACAATATCATCAACATGAAGCTGGCATCACAGTTCGAGACTGGAAACACAATATCATCAGCATGAAGCTGGCATCACAACACGAGGCTGACACATCATCACAGCACGAGGTTGACACATCATCATAGCACGAGGCTGGCACATCATCACATCACAAGGCTGGCACATCATCACAACACGAAGCTGGCACATCATCACAACACGAAGCTGGCACATCATCAACACAAGGCTGGCATCACAACACTAGGCTGGCACATCATCAACACAAGGCTGGCATCACAACACTAGGCTGGCACATCATCAGCACAAGGCTGGCATCACAGCACTAGGCTGGCACATCACTACTCCCCCTTCCGAGGGAGGTCCTTTCGGACTACACCAAGCTTATCTCGAAAGTGCTCAAACTTTACACGAGATAGAGGCTTGGTCAACACATCAACAACCTATTCATCTGTGCTAACATATTGGAGCTTTATGGCTCCTCTATGCACCATATCACAGATGTAATGATACCGGATCTCTATGTTCTTCGACTCATCATGGAACACATGGTTCTCCATCATCTTTATATAACTTGGTTATGACATAGAATCACAATGGCTCCCATTTACAAATCAAATAGATCTGTCAACAACATTCGAAGCCATACGACTTCACAACTAGCGAAACATGCAGCAATGTATTCTACTTCTACGTGCTTGGAGCAATGCTGAATTGCTCCCTACTCTGCCATGAATTCATGGTTGACCCCAGACTGAAACAACATCCTGAAGTGCTCTTTTTATCAGAAGCACTTCCAGCTCAATCTGAATCGATGTAACCACTCAGTCTAAAGTCATCATCTCTAGTATAATAGAGACCAAAATCCAACGTACCCTTAAGGTATCTCATCATATGTTTTGCAACAACAATGTGAACATGTCTGGGTTCTACCAGATACTGACTCAAGGAAAAACATATATCTAACTTGGTAGTCATCAGATACATAACTGAACCAATAATATGTATGTACAGAGTAGCATCAACCAATTTTGACGAGGTATCTACCAGGAGCTTCAACTTTGTTTCCATGGGTGTGTACATGGACATACATTTTAACATGAAAAACCTCTTCATTTTAACTACATACTTCCATTGGTTAAGGAAGATCTTCTATGTGCTATGCCAAACTTCAAGACCTAAGAGATAATGCATTTAGGTCTTCCATCAAACTTTGTGGCGAGCTTCTTATACAATCTGTGATGATATTTTCTTCATGTTGTCAATGATACATCATCTACATATAGTAGTAACATCACTGGCTCATCATTCATAACCTTGAGATAAAGGTGTTAGAATATAATGGATGTGCTAGTTTAACCATAGACAATATAGCAATATTGTTACCCAACCATAGGCCGGAGCCACCCCCAAGCACCTTAACCTTGACAGAGAATGATTCTAGAAGAAAACCCTAGGCTTAATAGCCAAACAAGGTGGTGCACCTCTCTCCAAGGATAGCGCACCAAGAAAGAATAACCAAAAGAGGCCAAGCAGAAAGTCCAAACCATAACCAAGAGAGAGTCCAAGCCAAAACCAAAATCTGTTAGTTTCAGCAGTTGCAACTGCAACTCTTCTCCAAACTTGTGCGCTATCGCCTTATGTAGTTATGAGAGGTGAGTACAAATGAGCTCAAACACCCTCTATTTATAGTCCTCCAAGTCACTTAACTGGGCCAACTTCTTCTCTTGGAGACTAATAACTTAATACAAATCATTCTCTTGAGATGACTTGTCTTCTAGGGTTATTAACCAACTATTTAGGGTTTCTTCTTGCTTTCCAGAATATTCTAATCTCGTCAGGGTTACACGTGGAGGTAAATACCTCCCGCGGCTACCATAATATCAACACTCCCTCCTAGCTAGGGAGGTATTGAAGACAATGGTCTTGAGCACAAACATACCATTGAATCAGTAGCATCATCATAGTCGTATGGACTATCTCATGATTATGGTCACCATCATTATTATCAGTGTCATCTGACAACATCAATTTCATCATCTCTCGAAACCATACTCCATATGAGTAATCAAACATGATGCTGGATAAGCCACTCACTCCAAGGAGTGATACAAAAACCATTCTTCTAATCTGGGCATATATCCTAGAAGAATAAATTTCCTGGACCATTTTCCGTCTGGAGAATCTCTATCCATTAGTACACTGATCATTCATCTAGCTGATAATCATTTTCAACACTATTGATGGTCTACATGGAAATTAGAACAATGTCATTCAATAGAACACAATTGTGTCTATCCATAGTAGTACATAACTACAATCCAGTGGTACACTACCACACCAAGTAGCACATAACTACTTAATCAGTGACACATAGTCACAACCAGTGGAACACATCCACCACAATAGCATACATCTACTGTCCAGAGACATACATTCTCCATAGAAATTATATCATCTAATATCAACCTGCATAGAAAAAAAAAACAATGTCATGATATAAACTGAATCATCTGGGCCATTCTTCCACTCACGACTGTGAGATCTAGAAGAGCATCTTCCCTTAGAAGGTACAACATCATTCATGAGCTACTGGACTATTCTTCTCAAGCATAGAAGAATAATTGTCCTGATTTCTGAGCCTGGACCATTCACCTATCTGGGCCATTCCTCTGGCACTAAACAAAGTTCAACCTGGAGAGAATGAGTTTTCCCTAGGGAATGGTTGTCCCTGATTGTTGAACCTAGACCATTCATCTATTTGGTCCATTCCTCCAGCACTAAACAAAGTGCAACCTAGAGAGGATGAATCTGCCCTAGGGAATGATTGTTTGGACCATTTCCTAAGGAAATGAATGTCCTACACCAACCTCCAAAACAGACCATTCTTCGAAACTGCTCACAACCATGAGCTTCGAAAGAATGATTGTCCGGCGAGGCGGTCTAGTCTTCTTGACCACTACTGAGAGTGACTGCCAAGAAAAAATATTGTCCTAGACCATTCCCCCACACTGGCCACAAGGGGAATTGTTGTCTATGGTACATCAACAATCAATCAAACCATTTTCATTACGAAAATGATCGTTTGATCAAGACCATTTTCTGAACTGGAAAATGTCTGTCTGTCAAAAGTCTCAAACCACTTTCCAAACTGGAAAGGCACTGCTCATCTTGGACCATTTTTCGAACTGAAAAATGACTGTCCATAAATCAATAACACATCAGTGCTCCCTCCCAACGTGGGAGTCATTTCTTCCCTTTTCAATAAGGAAGTTGTATCCATGAGCTCCAGCTTGTTTCTTGAGTACGCAACTCTTTCATCTTGGACAGAGGCTTTACCAAAATATTTGCTTATCTACTCATCTGTGGAGATATATTGGAGAACCACTTCTCCTTTCTGGACCTCATCACAGAGAATGTAATGCTTGATCTCAATGTACATCGGTCTTTCTGGAACACTGTTTTTCTCTGAAGGCTTCATATAGCTCTGATAATTATAGTATATCATAGTTGACTTAGCTCTTTTTGTTTCTTGCTAGCTCATATCATTGTGGCAAGGGTCAAACTGGAATATATCCAAGTAACACTTCTTCTATCATTGTGAGAGCTTGTCATGGATGGGAAATCCATCATCCTGGAGTTCTAAGTAACCATTCTGATCCAATATCTTTGTTATAGAGAGTTTTCACCATGCTTCTGTTGTGCATTGGAGGCTCTGCACCAAATTGTTTGAATCCATACAAGATCTTCTTCCATCTACATACAAGAGTCTCTTTCTGGTATACCTCAAAACCTTGAGGTTTCTCTACATACGCTTCTTTGTTCAATTACTGTGTTGAGGATAATGGTCCTTACATTCATCTGATGTGAACTCTAACCCATGGATATTGTAGGAGATATAATGTCTCAGGTAGAGGTATGTCTGGAACAAGCTATCATCATAGTCCTCTCCCTCCATCTGGGAGAACCTTTAGTTTTGGTTCTCACAATGCTTTCATTCATAAGTCTTCCATACATTGTTCTTCATCACAACTTTCATTTCTTCTGCTTGATTGCTTCTAGAGGGTTCAGATCAAGCTGGTAGTCTTGTGATTCTCGATATAATGACTGGTTGTTCTGGATTTTCTTTCTCTCTTGGAATATTCATGTTCTTCTTCATGTTTCTCTTTAACTCTTGGATCCATGGAGTTTTCTATAGATTCCATGCCTTGAATATTATGACTTCTTCCTTTCATCATAGGATCATGGATGTGGATGGACAACCAGGGACACTTTAAGGATTCTTTTTGAATAAGACTTATTTTAAAGTCAAACTGAACACATGATGCTTTTCATGGCACTACCATTGATGGGAACATGGATAGATACTTCATAATCCTTAATGGATCATATTATTTAGGATTAGCTCCCTCCTAATCCTTTCTTCCTGCATGAATGCATGCTCTTCTTTTGGAATTATATAATTGGCTCCCTCCATCTAGGAGAGTCCACACTTCCATCTACATCCTTATTGCCTTCTGCAAAGTGTCACAAGTCCTTTTCCAATTTCCTTTTGACCACTTGACTTCTTTCGGTTTTTAATTCTTCTAGGTTTCTTCATGGTTGATTCTGATTTCGACGGTTGTAATAGCTTCCATAGGAATTGTTACCAATGATTGCCAATGTACTTCATCTTTCCATGTGTATTTCTTGTCTTAGATTCATCGTGATATCAATCCTTATCTTGTTATTCTTCCATAGGTATTGTTTCTCTTTGAACATCTTATCTTCTAAGAAATAGATATGCAAGATATGTACAAAAACTATGTAAACATGGTATGTACAAGAACTATGAAGAATATTGTTACCTTGTCTTAGAAGAAAAAAACTATTTTATCCTGCTTGGCCTTCTTTGAAGGGTTTCCTTTCTTTATTGTGATGCTTCATGTTTCCTTCCTTTTTCTTTAACTTTCGGGACAATGATTCTTGTAGTGACCATGTTACCGACAATTGAAGCATTGTATTTTGATATATCTTTCTCTTGATTTGGTTCTTCTTTGAATTAAAACTTCTTTTTATTCCAGAAATTCTTGAACCTTGTTGTGAAGGCTTGATCCTTCGATAATTATTCCTTTTTAGGGTTTCTCTTTTTGCACTAATCCTTGATTATTCTTGTGCACAACAAGGTCAAAGTTCTTCAAATGTAGGATACTCCTTCCTTGTGTTCATTCAAATGTAGGATACTCCTTCCTTGTGTTCATGCTTGCGGAAAATGCATCCCATGTCTTGGGAAGACCATTGAGTACTATATTTACCAGTTCCTTCTCTGAAATGATTTCTTCAATAGCTTGTAGTTGATCTCTTAACTAAGATATTATCACAAATTATGATGTTATGTTTTCATCATCATACATTTTCATGTCACGAAGCTCATTCTTCAGACTCATTACTTGTCCAATGTTTCTGAATCAGAAGAGGTTTGTTAGGGCATCGTACATCATCTTAGATGAGTCAAGATGGAAGATGTAGGGTATCAAGTGGTATTTTATAGAGTCCACTATGATAATCATGGCATTGATGTCACTATCTTTGAACTTCTCCAAAACTGCAACGTTTTGAGGTTCCTTCTCTTTTCCTTCTTCGAATTGTGGTTCCACGATCTTTCCTTTCACGATATTCAACACTTTATTCTTGGCAAGGATGAGGTCAATTCTTGTCTTCCATGATCTGAAGTTAGAAGCCCCTTCTAACTTGTTTTTTGACTTCATAGAGTAAGTCATAACTACTTTGACTTGGTCAACCCTTGATTTTGACCAAAAACTCAAACTTGGCATCTTAGCTTGCTGAGAGTACCAGGAGATGCGCTAGGCTAGGGCACACTAGGATATCTAGAAATTAGGTCAATATATTCACTTAAGGTGCATCAACGAAAGGGTTAGGGTTTCGTTGTTGCAACAAAAACGGGTTGCAACTGCAACTACAACTGAGCAAATCCTCCCAATGTATCTTCCAACAGTTAGACTATCTGAAGATAGTGTGTACCATAACCTGTTAAAATATAATGGATGTGCTCATTTAACCATAGACAATATAGAAATACTGTCACCCAACCATAGGCCGAAGCCACCCCCGAGCGCCTTAACCTTGACAGAGAATGATTCCGGAAGCAAACCCTAGTCTTAATATCCAAACAAGGTGGTGCACCTCTCTCCAAGGATAGTGCACCAAGAAAGAATAACCAAAAGAGGCCAAGCAGAAAGTCCAAACCATAACCAAGAGAGAGTCCAAGCCAAAACCGAAATATGCTAGTTGCAGCAGCTGTAGCTCTTCTCCAAACTTGTGCGCCACTGCCTTATGAAATTATGAGAGGTGAGTACAAATGAGCTCAAGGGCCCTCTATTTATAGTCCTCCAAGTTACTTAACTGGGCCGACTTCTTCTCTTGGAGACTAATAACTTAATACAAATCATTCTCTTGAGCCGACTTGCTTCTAGGGTTATTAACCAACTATTTAGGGTTTCTGCTTGCTTTCCAGAATATTCTAATCTCATCAGGGTTACACGTGGAGGTAAATACCTCTCGTAGCTACCATAATATCAACAAAAGGTTAGAATCAACTTTACTCTTGGTATCCCAAGCTCTTTAGGAAACTGTAAATTATGTCGTATCAAGCTCTAGGAGCTTACTTCAACACGTACAAATCTTCCTTCAATTGGTAGACATGAGTCTTTCTATCTTGAATCCTCAAATCAAATTTTCTCATTACATTTTACCATCTGGTACACTTGCTCAGTTGCAACTCAATTTTCACAATCATGTGCTAGCTCTATGTGTTCTCTTGCAAAGCACTATTTGTCTTACTGCTTGAGAGTATGTCCTCTCCTCTTTCTATAATTGTTCCTTATGGAACTGGGACTCTGCACCTACAACTTCTCTGAGGCTGAGAATGGTTGCTTCATTCTCACTTTGATGGTTGAAATATAAGAATAACTCATCTACTTCATCATGACAACAACTTCATCTGAAACTGAGAGTGGCTCAATAACTGATACTGAAGGTAGCTCTTCTTATTTCATGGAGGTGACTCTATCTTTTATTATAGTCATGTCTCCATGACCCAACTAATGTAATGCACCAAATGCCACTCGATTTTAAATATGGGGATTGCTCCCCCTGCATCTCATACTATATATTAATCATGGTTGTTCTGGTTGTCTTCATAAATAATGGAACTATTTCTTCAATTAAGTGTCTCATTATAGTCTTTATACATGAGGCTTTATACATATGCAACTTGCTTTATCTGTATAGATCAATCTTGGAAGTCAATATTGACTTCTCTTCTAGTCTCACTGAAGAATCTATATCCTAGTCTTTCTGACTGGCTTCCTTCTTTGTTACTGAAACAAGGGAATCTTCCCAGGAGATTTCATATCTCCTAGAAGTTTCTGAAGCTACGATCTAGTATTCTCATGGCATCTGTCTCCAAGTCTTGGAAGTTGTCTCTTCATCTGATCCTTTTTGAGATCAGGCTTTCTCTCAATTTCTTTTGAGTCTACAAGGACTTCATCATCTCTTACAGGGTATACTTGGTGTTGAATACCAAGTCTAAATATGGAAGACAAAGTTAGGATTAAAACGATATCTGCTTCCCATTCAAATGTTTGGTAATATTTGGAGCCTTCTGCTCCTTTCAATCAAACTTCATATGAGATACTATGAATCTCAAATGTTCGGTCATCTTTGGAGAAATCTGCTCCTTTCAATCAATATTCATATGAGATACTCTGAATCTCAAAAGATAGCTTCTTCTTCATCTTCTTTGGTACATGAGTGTATATGGTCATGTACATAGTCTGCTTCATATCTCATCTAATATGTTTCCTTCAACAACCTTCACTATAGCTTCTTCAGGGTTATCACCTATGACTTGAAACAAGGTCAACAAAACAACAAGCAAGAATAATACTCTTTTGATAATAGTAGATAAAACAATAGCACGAATAATCATCACAATGTCTCCTTTAGAGCTATCACTTGTGACCTATCTGAAGCAAAGATCAAAAGTAAGAAATACAATACGAAATGAGGTCAACACTCTTATAGTGTTGTGATCAAAGATTCCTCCATGGCAACTTGGAACTAACACAAGAAATTTCTCCTAGAGGAGATGTTAGTTGTATCTGGAAAATGATTACATTAAGCATTTATCTCAATATGCTCATATGCTACCAAGTATAATACTTTTCAAAGACTTCTATATCAACTTGTGAAGAGGTAGTTATCAACTTGTCATGTGAAACTTTGAATCTTATCAACTTAATTAATGAAACCTAGAACCTGGAGTCTTGTCCTCAAGAATGAGTGTGTTGCTTTTCTTCCAAGTCTCCTTCACTCAAGATGACGAGTGATTTATTCAACCTGTCTTCTGTACTAAGACAATATGCTATCTTGACAGAAGGTTGGGTTAGAGGATAAACTCTATGATCTCAAATTTAATCCATCTAATACCTTGACTTTAATTTTGACCAAAGGTTAGTATGATGGTCATAGCTTCAACATGCAACCTAGATCAAAATAATGTCATAACAAATAGATGCATATCAGAATAATCAAACTTGGGTTGCATTATTCCTCTGAATGTGTTGGACCTCGAGATCCTTCTGGATCTATGGCAAGAGATCCCTTCTCCTGCAAATACCCTTTAAAGATTCACAGTTTAAACATATGTGAGTACATACCTCTGATAGCATTTGCAGGTAGTGGCACCATCTGGTAGCAGCGATAATAATTACCAACTCTTAAGAACTTCAAGGGTGACTGCAAATGGTACTACAACTGATACTTCAACTGATACTGAAAATGCAATTGATACTTCAACTGATTCTGAAACTGCAACTACAACTGTAACTTAGGGTTTTATGAGGAAACCCTAATTTTTCAAACTTCAAATTTTGAAATTCTGATCCAGGGGATAGATGCGTTGAGCTGAGGTGAGTAAGTTGGTGCAGTTAGATTTATGAAAATCCAAATTTTACCTCCTCAAACTTGACCAGCGGAATTCTGGACCGGTGCTTTTGGTTTTCTGGTACTTTTGGTTTTCTAGTGCTTCTAGTTTTCTGGTACTTCTAGTACCGATGAAAACTAGGGTTTCACTTTTTGGGAGTTCTATACACTGAAAAGATGCGTTGAAGGTGCCAAAGAGTTCCTTGGGCTAGGGCACACTTTTCTAGATGGATTTTGGGCTGAAATTCCTCTTCAATAAAAAGCCCTAATTTTCTTGTACAACAACAATGACATTTTTCTTTTTTCTTGTGAAAGATGCTCTCTTCAACTTAGCTCTGATACCATGTTAGAGTTTAAGATATTATTAGGTTTCTTTTCAATTCACTAGATAACCATAGAATAGCTAGGATCACTGAGAAATACACAATCATAAGAGACACATCATTTATCCTAGGAAACCCTCATGGGGGAGAAAACCCAACAAAAACTTCCTTAATATACATAGCCAATACAATGCCAAGAGAATAAACCAACCACTACAGAAAGTCCTCTCCAAGTAATGTGCCTCTCTCTCTCTCTTCCTTCTTCTCCAATTGCATCTCCAAACTTGCGCTCTGATGATCAAGTGAATGAGTGAACAAATGAGGCGTTGGCCTCCTTTATTTATACAATCTGGCAGGAGATGAAAGGATGTGTCTTTTCACTGGCAGGGCTGACTTCTCTTTCTGGGTGGTAATAATGACTTTAATATATTTTGGGGGCCGACTTCTCATTTTTCATATTACAATTAGGGTTTGACCAATCCACAAAAGGGATTTGGTCATTTACAATACCCGACATGATCAATCCACAAAAGGGGATTGATCTAATGAATAATATATCAATAATAAATAGAATATTCATTGCATTTAAAATATTTCAACAATCAACAAATAAGATCTCATTTTCAAAACAATTATGTAAATGAAAATTTTGATGAAACTTTTGAAGACAATATGCATTGATGTGATGGTGATGAAACATAGGTGTTTTTGACTAAAGAAGAACATGATCAGTTCATTGATGCAAATGAAATATTCATGCAGGAGAATGATGAAAGGTTGTTAGTGGAAAAGGGAGATTTCCAAACAAGACTGCAGAATTCCATCATGCAATTCTAGAAATAATATAATCTTCAAAACAAAAATGTGCCTGCAAATCCTCCAAAGGGAAATCCTACCAAAGAATCTCAAAATAATACACCTTCTTCAAGTCATCCTAAGAAGGACTATGTTGCAAAGGATGTTATGGAGAAAGGAAAGAAGAAGGAAGAACCTTCAAAGAAAGTACTTGAACCAAGAAAGGAGACAGTCGTCAAAGAGGTAGAAAAAACCTCATCTTCCTTTAACTTTGAAAGTGAGATGGCCAAAATTAAAATCTCTATTCCATTCAATGAGATGATAAAGAATAGTGAATATAGAAATCAAATCATTAAGATGCTCAAGATGGAAGAAACTTATGATACTTTAAATATACAAGATGATCATCCTGCCATCTTGTTTGGCTCACGTGTAGAGGAGAGTAGTGATGTTGATGAGGTCCCTCCTTTCTATGCTAGTCTGAAGATTCATGATATGAATTTTCATAATTCTATGTTGGATTTAGGAGCATCCCATAATATGATTCCCAAGGTGGTCATGGACCAATTGGGCCTGGAAATTACAAGTCCTTACAAAGATATTTTCTCTTTTTATTCAAGGAAGGTGAAGTGATTGGGCCTAATCAAAGAAATGGTGGTATCTTTGTCTCAAATTCCAGCAAAAAATATGGTCATGGATGTTGTGGTTGTTGATGTCCCTCCTAAATTTGGCATGTTGTTATCTAGGTAATGGGTTGCAAAGTTGAAAGGGACTTTCCAAATGGATATGTCATATGCCACTATCCCTATTTTTGGTCAATATAGGAGGTTGTACATGGAAGTACTACTCAAATACATGGTCAGTAACAAAGCCCAGCCAAACAACCATCCCATCTATTATGTGGAAACTGATATTGCTTCTTCTATTTTCTTTATGATTTGAGTTTTGAAGAGGAGGTGCCAAAGACTGATATGACTATCAAAGACAAACCTAATCAACAAACAGAGAAATTTTCAAATCACCAAAACATTGCAGAAAAAGAAATGTGGAATATGAGCTTTGATGGAGCTATCAGCAGAGAAGGAGCAGGGGCGGGTGTGTGGATTAACCCCCCAAATTAGGTACAAAACTTTGTTCTTATAAGCTTGATTTTGATTGCACAAATAACATGGCTGAATATGAGGTATTAGTGTTGGAATTGAAGAATTTGAAAGAAATGGGTGCTAGGAGAATAACTGTACATGGAGATTCTGAGATGATTATAAATTAGATAAAGGGTATATATCAAGAAAAGAATCCAAGATTAAGAGATTATATGAATATAGTGCTTGACCTTATTGAAGAATTTCCAGAGTATAATCTTTCAGTGATTCCAAGGGGGAAGAATCAGATCGTTGATGCCCTTGCTACTTAAGCCTCAGTTTTCAAAATTCCAATTTTTCCTAATAGAAGATATGAGATTGAGGTCAAGCACAGGCCATCAGTACCTGATAAAATTAAGTATTGACAAGTTTTTGAAGATGACAAACAAGTAGAAAGTTTCCTTAAGATGGATGGTGAATTTGCAAATTTGAATATTGATGAGGAATATTGTGGTGAAGAAGAAGCTGCAGTTGTGTTCGCAAATGATGGTTATTTCAAGAATCAAATTGTTGGTAAGGATATAATGCAGCTAAAAAATAGCATCATTCCCAAAGGCCTGGTCCCATTATAAAAAATATTTGACCACAATGATGTGGCTACGAGTCCTAAAATTACTACAAATGATGGAGATGTTGAAGATTGCAACATTGGGCCTCAGGAGGATCCCAAGATCATCAAGATATCCAAGACACTTAGCCCATAGGTCAAGCAAAGGTATATCAGTTTAATGAAAGAATTTTCTGATGTTTTTTCCTGGAGTTATGAAGATCTAAAGGTTTATGATACTAAGGTGATTCAACATGTGATTCCAATCAAGGAGGACCATAAACCTTTCAAGCATAAATGAAGAAGAATTAATCCTTTGTTGTTGCCCTTGATTGAAAAGGAGATAAAGAAGTTGTTTGAAGCCAAGATCATAGTGTCTCTGAGATTTTCTAAGTGGGTGGAAAATCTCGTACCTGTCAGAAATAAAAGTGGAGAGATAAGATTATGTGTAGACTTTCGAAATCTGAACAGGGTGTCTCTCAAGGACAATTACCCACTTCCTAAGATGGATCACATTCTACAGAAAGTGATTGGTTCTCAAAAAATATCAATGTTGGATGGTTTCTTTGGGTACAATCAAATCATGGTACACCCCGATGATTAGGAAAAGACAACATTTACAACACCATGGGGCACCTTCATATATGCCAAAATTCCTTTTGGGCTCATGAATGCAGGAGAAACTTTCCAAAGGGCTATGGATATAGCCTTTGTTGATGAGAAAGATAAATTTATTGTTATTCACTTAGATGATATCACTGTATATTCAGTTTCTGATCAAGAACATCTTAAACATCTAAGGAGGGATTTTCAAAAATGTAGGAAGTTTGACATTTCATTGAACCCCAAGAAGTCTAATTTTGGCATGGAAGAGGGAAACTTGCTTGGTCACATTATTTCAAAGGATGGAATCAATATAGATCCCAACAGAATTGAAGGAATCTTAAAAATTGGCATACCCAGAAGCAAAAAAGAAGTGCAATCTATTCTGGGGAAAGTAAATTTTCTAAGAAGGTTCATCCCTAATATGGCTGAAATCATAAAGAATATCACTAACATGCTCAGGAAAGGAAGTGCGATAAACTGGAACCCTGAAGCCAGAAAATCCTTTGAAGATATTAAAGTGGCATTGACCAAAGCTCCAGTGCTGGCCAGTCCTAATTTTGAAAAAGACTTTATATTGTTTTCTTTTGCCTCAGAGCACACCATTGCTGGTGTTTTATTACAAAAAGATAAACAGAATTTTCATAGGCCTATAACATACTTTAGTAGGACATTGAGGGATTCCCCATTAAAGTATGATATCATGGAAAAGCAAGCATATGCATTGGTCAAGGATGTAATGGAGTTTAGAGTTTATATCTTGCATTCTCATACCATTGCTTATGTGCCCAAAAGTTCTTTGAAGGACATTTTGACCCACCCTGATCCTGAGGGTAAAAGGGGCAAGTGTATAGCTATGTTGTTGGAGTATGACCTCGAGATAAAACCTACAAAGTTGATCAAGGGGAAGGGACTTGAAAAGTTGATGGCATAGACAAATTTTGAGCTCTTGGGAATTAATTTCATTGTTGATTTGTCAGTAGATTCAGAAGAAGAAAAGGTCCCTCAAGTATCCCAAAAATTCCTTGACTCCCCATGGTATGCTGACATTATTTATGTGTTGAGGAATTTGTAGGCTCTTCCTGAATTGAGAAAAACCAAGGCCAAGTTTTTGAAGCTAAAAGAAGCAAAATTTTGTATTTTAAATCAATCTCTGTATTGGAAGGATCTAAGAAGAATCTTGTTGAGTTGTTTGTTGGAGGAAGAAGTAGAAAAAACCATCATAGAGTTTCATAAAGGTGATTATGGAGGGAGTCATTATTGGAAAAAAAATGTGCACAAAATATTGAGGGTAGGTTTCTATTGCCCTAGCATTTTTTCTGATGTCCACAAAGAAGTTTCAAGATGTCATGAATGCCAAATTTTTGATGGGAAGATAAAATTGCATCCTCCTCATCTCAGCACAAGTGGATACTAACAACCACATATTCCCAAGTGGATTGAAGCAGTCTCCACCAGGCAAGCCACAAATACTGTTATCATTCGGTTTTTGGAAAAATATATTTTGTGTAAATTTGGTTGTCCAATCAAAATCATTACAAACAATTCAACAACATTTAAGTCCAAAATGATGGAAAAATTTTGCAGTGATTGCAATATAACTCTTGGCCATTCCATAGCTTATTACCCTCAAGGTAATGGGTTGGTTGAGTCATCCAATAAAATTTTGACCAGAATTATGAAAAAACTGTTGCAAGATAACAAAAAGGCTTGGCACAAGAAGATTATACATGCACTATGACATGACAAGATCACTACTAAAAGGTCTATTGCCACTTCACCCTTCCAGATTGTGTATGGCACAGAGGCAGTTTTTCCTACTTCATTAGGATTTCCAGTGATGAGCTTGCTATAGGAGCAAGATGTTGAACCAAATGCCACCCAAAGGAGGACAAATGAACTAATCAATGTCCATCAAACAAGAGAGAAAGCCTTCAACAACTCTCAACTACACCAAGACATGATTAAAAAGGCTTTTGACAAGCATACTAAGGAAGATTATTTCAAAGTGGGGGATTTAAAGTTGAAATGGGATGCCATGAGTGAAGACAGAGGAAAGCATGGAAAATTTTACCATCTGTTTCCGTGACCTTTCAAAATTGTGGCATACCATGGAAATAATTCCTATCTGCTACAGGAACATAATGGAGATCTCGTTGGTGGAGGACCTATAAATGGCAGGTTTCTCAAGCATTATCTCGCTTAAATAAATTTTCACCCTTTCCATTTCTTTGTATATAACCATTTATTTATTTATTTTTAGTTGAAGTAATTGAAATCAAATCAATAGAAATTGAAGGCCGAAGTGAAGGCCTTAAGTTATGTTGAGTATAATTTGATTTATGTGAACAAAGTTTCGTGAATAAGATGTTGATTGATTTAGTTGCATGAGTGAAATAAATCCCAATGGAAGGGAACTTGGTCCACCATTCTTTTCTACCTCACTGGGAGGATAGCATCCCCAGTTGGAGCCCATGTTAGTCACCATTAATTTTTTTTATGTGAAATCAAGATATCAAAATCTAGCGGGATGTTAAACCGGTTTGGAAGCCTGATAAACTAGGGAAGGGGCTAAATATGGCAGGGAGAGGCTAAATCTGGTAGGAAAGCTAAGTTGATGGGGCATGACACATCATAGATCGTGAACTCTCAAGATCGATGATCGAGGATGATTTCGGGGGGAGAAACTCTGCTGGTGTTAATTTTGGAGAACAAGCTCGAAATTTAAACCACAATTTTTGTTCGGGGTTACATGGCCCCACCAGGTGCATTTTGGGGTGAAAAGCAAGTTTCCCCAAACCGCTTTCTCACGCCCCTGAAATTTGGAAAAGTATAAAAGGGAATTTTGTTATTTATTTTATTATTATTTTGAACACTAGACCATTTGAACCTTGGCGCAACCACCCTCTTTCAATTCCAGCTCAACAGTACACCAATTGCATGCCATTTCCGCTCGTTTCTAGGTATTTTTCATCACAACCATGGATCCTATCATTACCTCAGTAACAAAACCAGATCCTTTGGCAAATGAAGAAGCCCTAATTGACCGAGATTCAAATATTTTTGATACCGAAAACATCATTTCTCCCATCTTTGTCCATAAGAAACATGTCCAATAAAATAGGAAGGTGTATAACGTTCCTTGAAGCAATCCAGGGAACCATAGTCCTTTATGTTGTCAAAATTGATTTACCTTTTATCGAATTTATAGGTTGGTGCGCCGAACAATATTCACATGAATAAAGAGTCATCGTGAATAAATGAGGGTCTGAGGTCATGTGTATGGTAGAGAGTCTATCAATTCGAGAGTCCCTCAGTACACCAAAGTCGTTTTCTGCAATTTATGAACCTTTCAATGAAGAAAAGCTAATTAGGGTATATAGAGAATGTCCATCAGAGGTCCAAGATATGTTTTTACAGACAATTGTCAAACAATTTTTTTTTCCAGAGACTCTATCTTTGCCAATGAATGTGAATATAATGGTTATTGAAGTTCAATGGGTCTGCTCCCTATTGAGTCAAGTTTTAGGTCTAGAGAATGACAAATATGTAGTCGAAGTCATGCTTGGTTTTCTTTTGACCTTTTTTAAGTCAGAGTCTGGTCTGTTAGTCCATATCATTTTTGATCAATTCATAGCTAAGAACATCCATAAAAAACTAGTGAATTTTCGCTCTCTAATACATTTCAGATACTACACCTACATGTTGAAGATTTTCCTGGAAACCAATAAGAGAGAATTTCCTCAAGAAAAAATTGTATCAACTGAATGTAAAAGGATTACATTGTTTATATTCATAAACAAAGTCATGTCTAGATTTTACAGTTTGATTTTCAACACTAGCCTACCTAGACTTTTGGATGAAATAAGGAGTTATCTATAGCCAAATCCAGAGAATAGAGTGGGGGATTGGGTACTATTCATGCACTCAACAGTAATCTGCGTTTATGGTTGCCATGAATCCCCTTATCTGCTGCCTATTTTTCTGACCCATAGAATCTTTTCCCTTGAATTCATCAGGAAGAGAATTATATCCAAGACAACAAATTTCCTAAAGTTGCATAAAGCCTCCAACCTCAAGTTCCCTTTTATCATCGGCCCCTTCATTGTCAAAACTAGATCATTCTTATCTTAGATTCAAGAAAATCTCAAAGAGTTTGGTTTTTCACAACTACAGGGAAGAAGGTATAATCCACACCAAATCATATCCAAGAGAAGATTGATGAACAAACAAGCCCCTTATGAGCATGAACAGGTTGAGAGTTTTGATAAGTTGGAAAATCTAGAAGTTTGTGTTTATATGGAAGCAATTTTGCAACCAACTCAAACGTAGCAAGTGGAGGCAACTCTGCAACAAAGTCAAACACAACAAGCTTCTTAGAAATTGATAGTCAAAGTTCCTAAGATGAGTGTTTACATCAAGAGAAGTCATTCAGAGGCCATGGGTGTTGTATCCTTTTCGTCACCTAAATGAGAAAAATAAGGACACTTACAAGTCCAGTTGGGTTAGCTAGACAGGGCAGAAATGAGTGCAAGAGTTAGAAACATCAAGCAAAATAAGCAAATAAACAACTAATCTAAAACAATTAAAGAAACTAAACTAATGTGCATAAGAGAAATAGAACAAAAGAAAGATCGATATTCATGCCACCAATGGATATATTGTATTAGTGGGAAAACACCAATGAGAAAGGGAGACTTATGGGTCCCCTCTTCCTCTAAGGGAGGGCTCTTGAACCCCCATTGATTGAGCTCTTCTTACAAATAACAAACTAAAAGGAAATGGTGAAGAAATCCAAATCTCATTCACTCAAGAGGTGATGTGAATGGCTCAATGAAATGATGCTTATATGCTCCAATGATGAAAGAGGTTCCTTGCAGGAGAATAGAGGCAACATAACAATACAAATAGATTCTTAGAAATATAGTGCACCCATGGCCTCTTTTTATAGCAAATCTTTGAGGCATTATCCAACCGGTATTTAGTGTGAACAAGGGGCCCTTTAGGGCACCTTTAGGTCTTTTACCATCCCCCTATTCGGATTCAGCTCGGGTTTGGGGGTCAAATCGATGTGGGAGCTGAACCAGAAGTGGGTGGGAGGCTGACTAGAATCATTAATGCGTCATTCTGAAGTGTGTGCGGCTTTTTGCATCCACAGTCGTGCATCGGGTGCATGTGCTCTTTTTCGGAGTGGAGACAATAACTGAAACTGTGTGTTGGTGTAGATGACTACAACGCCCTCCGGGGCATGTTGATAATGGCAGAGGACAATTATGATGGTGAACAAACTCTGAAAAGAGCCGATGACACCTATAAGAAGTGTCGAGGATTCGCAGGTCATTGATGGCCCAATAATTTTCAGAGGTCTTCGGAAAATATAAAAACAACTGCAATAGTCACAAAGTAAGACCCATCGCAACAAGAGAAACTATTGGAGTCAAATTCTATGGGGGTCAACGACAACAGAGAGAAATGATGGTTCTCCCTGTGTCGTCTGAGACTCCTCATTGTAAAGGTAATGAGAGTCAAGATATTGTCACCTTTCTGGAAACGATGTTGATGTCGACAAAAAGGGAGACACGACTTCAAGAAGCAAAGGGATTTATGAAATCCACTGGATGAGATTAGGAACTGATGAGATTCATGGGCGAAGGAAAGAGGCGGTGAGACTCCAGACTGCCCTTGGTTGGGGATATATATAAAGGACGAGCGACAACAACCGTGAAACTGAATCTAGCGTCAGGGGGATGACTAGACTGAGGTTAAATTGCACCAGAGGCATGACAAAGTGGACAAACTCAGAGATCAGAGGTATGTGGACTGTGGGATACTTGGGGTTTATGGACGAGGTCAAGCAGAGTAGGAGTTAAGGAATGCCCCAACCAAGGGTGACATGGGTTGCGTTGTCGGAAAAGGAAGGTCGCTAAGGGCGACAACAAAAAATGAGGTAAATGCGAGAAATAGAGGCTTTGTACAATTACCAAATGAATAAGAATAAGTGGGGATAAGTGTGCAGATACAGAAACGGGTTCCCCAGTGTAAGATGGCTTGGTCGGTGAGGGCGCAAGTAGCTTGGTAAACAGGTGGAGGGTGGGGGGCCCATACGTGGGTTTCTGTATTAGGTAAATGAATGGAGGACAATCTGCAGATGGGCAAACTGATGGTGGATGAGATGGAGGGTTAATGATACTGTGGAGTTGCAATCCAATGTGAACCGTAAGGAGATGATCTGGGAGTCCATTTGGGAAAGCTAGCAAAATGAGGAGGAGCATGTGGTTGATTCTCGGGAATTCGAAGACTATTGGGACTCCCAATTCTAGGTGATGAAAACAACTTGAGTGTCAAATTGCAAAAGAGGACTATGATTGGGACAACTCATGTAGGAGAGAGTGCTACCGATTGACAGTACTAAAATGCAGCAGAGGTTTGAGTACTACAGAGCCGGATGGGGAGAACCTAGAGGTAAATGTCGGAGGGTGTGACTGGGAGATGCATTTGATATTAAGAGGGAATGATTACATGTCAGTGTCGATGATATACCTGAAGGGGCAGCATTGTTGCCTGATGACCAAGTACCTAAACATATGAAAACTGAATACCCGACGTGAACAATATCTTAAGATAAAGAAGATATAATTGTTATTCAATAATTTGTGAATATAAGCAGGCGTACCTGGGAAGGATGTGAGAAAAATGTGTCCTCCGGGGCCGAGGATGGATGGTGACCCAAGGGATGTGACTGTGTAGGGGGCGGGATCATGATCCCATGGCTGAAGACGGATTGGAAAACAGACGACTGGAGCTCCTGTAATTGATCCTGGAAGTTTGGCAAAATGGACTATATATAGTTGTAGGGCCCATAATGCTACCTCATTTGTACCTACTATTCTAGTGAGTTTACGAGAGGTTTCAGAGGAGATTTGGAGATTTCGGGATATCAAGCCAGCCGATTCAGGATCAACGAGTGCTAGGTTAGTGGTTGTATCCTCCTGCATAATAATTAGGATTTCTTTTTTGGGCAGGGTCGTACGAAGGGACTTTGTGAGTGTGGGCCCCCTAGTGCGCGGGCGATCGAAGGACTTGCGTACATGAGTGCACGACTATAAGTGGGAAATCTCCGCACGGGGGTGCCTGAAGGGGGAAAACAGGCACGAATTAGATGTGCGCATGTTCGAAGCACAGTTGCGCATTTGTGTGCGGCTGTGTTCCTGACAGTTGTGCATGTGTGCACAACTATGTAGCAGACAAGCGCGCTTGGATGCGTGTATATGTGTGTGACAAGGGTGCATGCATGTGCCCATGTATCTCCAACAGTTGCACATGAGTGCGCAACTGTGGGATGAACAGGCACACATATGTGCGTGCCTGTGGGGAAAACAACCGCACACTTGAGGCAAAGCTGAGGGGTGTAAAAACTGATCTTTTTGAGACTTTTGGTGTTTTTATGGATTGTGATGTCTAATCAATTATTGTATATGTGGATGCAGGTGGCCAGTTGACGATGCCAGTCCATTGGAGGGAGAGAGACTGGGCGTGCCTGAGAGAGGCAGTGAGAGATGAGGAGTCGGGTGTACGGGGGCCTTTGGAAACTTGTGGGTTGCTAAAGTTCTTCCACTATTCACTGGTGCATGAACATGAGTATCTACTGCAGTTCCTGATCTCGATGTGGAGCCCTGATCTACAGTGCTTCATTGTGCGAGGTGAGCAGCTCGCATTCTCTGCGACAGAGGATGTGTATTTTTTGACTGTGCTCCCTTTTTGGGGAATCCCACTACCTGTTGAGATTGTGTTACCCGGGGATGGATAGTTGGTTGACCTAGCCCAGACATATTATTCTGGAGAGGACTTCATGTCCGGATCAATGGTGAGGATTGGGGAGGTGGACGCCCTTGTACATCATTGCATGGAAACGATGATTGTGAGGGTTTATGGCTCTTTAGCTACTCAACGGATCAGTGGTGGTCAACTGAGGATCATGCAGAGGGCCCTGAGTGGTGAGCATTTTTCCTCGGGTTTGATGCTACATGCCAAGATGGTGGGGCAGTTCAACAGGTGTCGAGCTGTTGACTTAGGGGAGTTTGCCTTTCGGTCCATATTGGTAGCTTGGTTTTTGGAGAGGGTGTCTATGTTTCACCCTAGAGTTTTGTTGGACACGCCGAGTGCACGAGAGCTGCGATTGAGGCGATGGGCGGCTATCTTGGTTCGTCATGGGGGTGGGGAGGGTGGCCATTACTTTATGGCCGAGCTTGCACGAGTGTGGCATTAGATGCCGCAGATCATACTCCAACTCCCATATAGTAGGGTGGATTTCTGGGAGGACCCAAAGATGGTGCTACCTCCTTGAGAGGTGTTCAACCATAGAGGTATGTTGATGTATGTGATGTTTTGTTTCTAGATAGTATAGCATATGTTTTATGCATAGATGGATGCTAATTCTATCATTTGGTTGTTGTGTGTGCAGATGTGGGACCTCACGGATGAGAGATAGAGTTGGTCAGAGTGCCAGCACGTCAGGGGCCTGTGAGACCACCACGAGGAGAGACACAGGCAGGGAAGAGATGGTGGAGGGATGAGGTTGGTGCGAGGTCCATCGATGATGAGAGAGCAGACAGGAGATGTTGATTTGATGACCCTGGTGCAGGGCCTTTACATGCTCCTCCAGCGGGGGCCGAGGGAGAGTTTGAAGATTTTTTTTTCCGATTGGAGGCAATACTACAGGGAGTGTCTGAGGGCATGTGGATGCGGATCCAGGACAAGGGAGTCTTGGAGTAGTGTGTGGGCCTTCCAGCGGAGTTACTGACCCTGATCCGTAGAGCAGTTGTAGCAAGGGTGGCTATGACTGGTTGGCTGCCCCCAGGACCTGAGGTACCCCTAGCTGGTGGGGCACCTCCTCCAAAGAGAGGACCAGGTAGTGGATCAATAGAGGCACCATGAGTGCCTATATGTATTGTTGTATTTATAGAGGCTTGCGAGCCCATTTTGTAAAGGGTGATGTGACACCGATTTTGTACATATAGGGGTGAGGTGGTTCACCTGCCTACGGATGTTGGGCATGTTGTACTATTTTTTGTAAACATTGATGGCATATTGATTGATATATATATATATATATATATATATATATATATGGATATATATTTTGGATCTATATGATGTTCACATGTGATGATGGTTTTTGATGTATTTTATGGTGTCTAATTTATATGTTGTGACAGACTCTTGATTATTTATGTATGTGTAATGGTATCTTGATGTGATAAATGCCAATCCAACACTAGGTTATCCATATTATCTTCTATTTGATTGAATTGTCATGGAATATGTGTAAATGTGATAGAATCAAAATGTCGAGATAGAAGTCTAACTTGCAGGTATTTGCGGAAGAGGCAAGGATCACGGACACGATACACATTGTTGATTTGAAGGACCACAAGCTGGGAATCGAGTAAGACGCTAAGGTGAAAAATATGGTGGTGACTGGCTTCAGCAAGGAGGCCAATGACGATTGTGTATTCGGCTTGGTTGTTGGTTGTTGAGCCCAAACATTTGCCGCTGGAGTGGAGCAGTTCATGTGAGGGTTATAGAGGGCCCAAGCAGCCAAAGTGAGATTCTGTGTCCATCGACTAGCTCCGTCGGTGTAACCGATGTGGTAGGCCAATGAAGGAGGCATCTGTCAATAAAACAAATGATATATTAGACGTAAGGCATGGAGGGGAAGAAAGAAGACTAAAAACTCTATGAAATGTGTACAAAAAAGAAAAAGCCTAGTGTAGAAGGGATACGCTCATGCATAAAATTTCTTTAAGTACAACCCGTTGACAGGTTCTTTGAGAGGGTGGCCTTCGGGAGAGGCCAGGATGTATGCGCCTTTAGTGAGGCAATGTCGGATGATGTAAGGTCCATGCCATAATGACTTGAATTTTCCATGGTCAAGGGTATCGTGAGTGATATCGTAAGCAAGGACGAGGTCTCATTTGTGATTGTACTTCAAGGGTGGCCCTGAAATATTTTTACTAATATAGTAAATTACATGCTCACAGTTGTCATCCCCTAGTTGGATGAGAACTCCTGCTACTGAGATAGGTGAGGCCGATAAGTAGAGGGTATAGTCGTGGTCATAGTCGGGTGGACTAATCAAGGGGGCGTTGGAGAGTGTCGCTTTTAAATCATCAAAAGAGGTTTGGGCATGTTCATCCCATTGAAATGGAATTGCGTGGCACAATAAGCGAAGGAAACCATGTGCACAAGTGGCGTAATCGGAGACAAAGCGACATAGAAAGTTAGCTTTTCCCTGTAGGCTTTGGAGTTGGAGTGAATTCCAAGGTGGTGGAATTTCGGTGATGGCTTGGACCTTGAGGGGGTCGACGGTGATGCCACATTGGGAAATGATGAACCCAAGGAGGCGTCTGGATGTGATGCAAAATACACACTTGAGGGGGTTCAAGCATATATTGTACTGATGACACCTGTGAAAGAAGATGCGTAAGTCATCTAGATGTTGAATGTGTTTCTTGGATCGAGCGATGAGATCATCCAAGTAGGCGAGGATGATTTGAGACAGATCATGAAAAATGTATGTCATGGCCCGTTGGAATGTCGCATAGGCATTCTTGAGGCCAAAAGGCATGACACCATATGTGAAAGTACCCTATGGGGTAGTGAATGCGGTTTTGTACTGATCGGCTGGGTGAATCTGGTTTTGTTTGTATCCAGAGAAACTGTCAATGAAGGACAAAGTCTCGTGGATGGCACAATCATCGATAATTTGGTTGATAAAAGGAGCGGGAAAATTGTCTTTGGGACATGCGGGATTGAGATCACGAAAGTCAGTGCAGACGCGAATAATGCCCTATTTTTTGTTGACAGGGACAGGGTTGGAGACCCATGACGTATATGCGATGGGGTATATGAACCCTACAGTGCGTAATTTGTCAATCTCAGCTTTGATGGCCATTGTTTTGGATGGGTGTAATGGGCATTGCTTTTGTCATACAAGGGTGATATCAGGCCATGTGTCTATACAATGTTCGACAATAGAGGGATCAAGGTCCGACATATCTATGTATGACCAAGCAAAAATGTCCCAGTATTCCTGGAAGAGAGCTTTGTAGGATATGATTTCTTCAGGAGAGCATGCGGCGCCAATGGTGATTTCCTCTATGATTCCATGTTTGATGGAAATATTGATTTTGACGATGGGGGAAATGTTGGCCATGTTGCCTTCTTCAAAAGTGTCGGGGGTAGGGATAGGACTATTGAACCATTCTATGTGCCCTGATGGGAGAAACTCTTTGGTCTCAATTGTGTATATGGATTTTTTGTTAGGAGGCGTAAAGGATTCCTGTGAAAGAAAGAGCGCTCTGTGATGGAGAGGATCCCATGGGCAATCAAGGGTAGTTAATTCCTCGAGGATGTATTCACCGCAGTGGAACTGTCGAGAATATAGGGGATCCAGGTGAGTAACATTGGTGACTGGAACCTTGTGGGTGTCTTCTGGTGGTGAAGAGTAAGGGGGGGTGATGCAAAGGGGTTGTGATGGTTTGCTCGACATAAACCAAATATCGAGATATTGTGGGTTGAAAATGGTAGTCGGGCGTAAACTTTCCGTGGGAAAATGAAATGGAGAATTGGGGGGATTTGGGGGAAAATCCTCATATAGGCTATCCATGAACCATGGAGAAGTAGTGAGTGTCTCAGACTTAGGAGAGAGGATATGAACAACATCAGGGGATGGAATAGGGGAAATCACTGGTACCTCTGGTAGCGAGGTAAGTGTAGAATTCTGAATAAGGGTCATTTGGTGACACCTGTATTCAAGGATCGTAGGACATTGGTATGTGAAATGATCCAGGGATTCATAGAGAGAGCAAGGGCATCTCATCTGTTCATTAACTGAAGTCGTGACATAGTGGATGTCTGTGACATGAGTACTTGATGACGTGGATGGGAGAGACTCTTGTTGAAATCTCTAGCATATTGTTGTTAGTGTCTGTCGAAATTGAGGTAGCGCGAAACAATGGTGGGTGTAATGGCCATACTCTGAACAGGTGGCACAGACGAATTTGGTTCGTAGCCCTATGGTACTGGTGGTTGGAGACGTGGTTGTAGTACTTGGTGCATTGGGTGGTGTGACAAGCGGTGTGGTTGCTCGAGGAAGTTGGATTAAATTGCGTAACTCGGGGAGAGAGGGACATCGATTGGTGGGGTGTCCTTCTTTCTCACATAGTGCGCAAGAAAGTTGAACTCGGGGGGGGAGGTGGAGCAGTGGGCTCTCTCTTATTCCTTCTGCCCCCATCTATAGTGGTGGTGCTTACGAGTGGGGGTGAGGGTGGTGAGGTGGGAGTGAGGACCAGTATCTTCATTGGCATGCCTTCGGTTTGGGGAGGAAGGGATGGTTGAGGAACATCTCAGGTGGGTGAAAATATCAAACTGGGATGGAAAGCACCATGTTAGGTAGAGTAAGTGTGGAGACTACCTGGAAATCTTGTATGCCTGGTGGGGGGTAGAAGAAGGGGATTTGAGTAATGTCTTGGGGGACTGTCTTCCAAACTGGGATGTGACCCTGGGGGGAGGGATATCGGGAACAAGTGGTGATGGAGAGTTCTCAGGGGATTCCCGAGGGAGGGGCTCTGCGACTAGTGGGACGTTAGGAAGTGAAGAAGCCTCAGTGGGAGGGATGGTGTCTCTAGTGTTAGTTCTGTTGGAAGATATTACGCATACTTGAGCTGAGGGATGGATGAGCGGGGGTGCTCCGTGGTATGTACCTAGCAAGTATGGATCTTTGAAGATGTCAGGGCCCATCTCAACGAGTGGGTAGACATCGGGATTAGTGTGGACAAAAGGTAAAATGTTATTGATGTTGGAGGAAGGGTTAGGCTCGTAATGTGAAACTTGATCGATGGTGATGATCTTCCCGTTGTGGGGGAACATCATCGTTCAAAATACAGAAGAGGCTACTGCCTTCATAGCGTACATGTAGCTACAACCGAACAAGATATTGTAATCGAGTGGGGCATCAATAACCTCAATGTCAATAAGGATAGTCTTGCCCCCGAGTTCGACGGGGACATTTTGAAAGAGCCCTTCAGGAGAGGATGGTCGTCCATCATAAGCTCTCAAAGTGATGGCGGATGGTATGAGCTTGGGGGAAGCCAACTTTCTGCCATACGGTTTTGGACATGATGCATGTGGATGCACCTTCGTCAATGATGAAGCAATGAACTGTGATGTTATGGATTTTAACCAGTATTTGGAATGCTACTAAAGCGGGGAGACCAGGTTCCCCACTATCAAGATTGAACGTGATGAGTCTAGTGTCAGCAGGGTCAACTGTCCCCAGGGCGGAAAGCAGTGACGTCCGTTGAGTGGGACAGGTTTAAAGAACTTCTAAGATGGACATGATGGCAGAAGATTGTGCCAGGTCATCGACCAGACTATAATTGTGTGATGCCCTAGCCTGAGGGTTAGTGGCATTCTGTCCTAAGGGGATATGAGGAATATGAAGGGGGGTCTCAGTGTTAGGGCGCAGAATCATCAGAGGGGGTCTGGTTGTAATTGGAACTACTTTTGAGGTAGTGGGAGAAGAGTAAGGAGGTGCATTGTATTGACGACTGTGCATTTGTAGAAGGACTTCCTCTTCGCTAGTGAGGAGGATAGTGTGATCTGCAGGGCTACCAGGGTTTTGATACTGTCCCATCTGTGGTGGGGCAAGGTGTATGTCATGTTGGGTATTCATCACACCTTGGTGTGGAATCAGGTTTTTCAACACTTTCGGGGGTGGTTGTTGCATATACTTTTGTGGGGCCTGCTAGCAGGCAGGCAGTGCTGGGGGACGAGGTTCGTTCACAGATTCTTTCATCCATTTAAAGTCAGCAATTTGGGGGAAATGGTGAGTATAATGGCTATACTCACCACAAAGGGCACAAGGGAAGTTTGTCTGGATGTTGTTTCTATTCTTCCCTTGGTGTCTGTTGTTATTGCCTCCTTGGGGGTTCTGATTCCCTTGATTTTGATTGCCCCCAGTAGGTTGGTTTTGTTGGGGGTTATTTCCTCGTCCAGGATTATTATTGTTTCAGTTTTTTCCTTTCTTTTTGGCATTATTCGACTGATGGGCCAGAGTTTTTCGTATTCAATTGTTCAAATCTTTGAAATTGCTGAATGGGAGAGGGTTGAACAAAGTTAACCCCAACATGTGGTTTTCCTGGTGGTGGAGCCATGGGTGGGGGGGGGACCAGGAAATGGAAAGTACAAATTATTTTGTGGTAATGATCTATATGGTACATAAGAAGGTGTGATGTTGTCACTAGTGCTTAGGGTGTAAGCTGAGGTAGAGGGGGTACCAGAACTTGGTTATATAGCCGGATGCATCATGGGTGTCGATGCGAGTCCACTCATGGGTGGAGGGGGTATAATAGGGTATGACTGTGGGTAAGGGGGAGGGGGGTAACAAGGAATTTTTCCATATATTGGTGGATGTTGGGGTGTACCATGCATGGGTGATGGTTGGATGTACGGATTATGGTGTGTTGTGGTACCAATCAATCCATCTGCGGAGTGAGACATGTCAGGTTTGTCTTGGTCGAATGGTATGGGTCTTGGGAGGTCATGTAGTATTGTGTATAAGTATCCTGACTGTGAATAGATGAGGTCATATTGTTGAGCCTTGCTGATGGCTTCTTCTTCGGATTTGGGGAAGGTGGAAGCCACATCTTTGTCAAGGAGGGAGACAAGTGATCTAAGAAACCAATCAAGGCATTGTTGTTTGGTGGTTTTTGCTTTGCATAACCTACGTCGTCGACGCCATTCGTGAATGTGGTCAGTGATATGTGTGGCTGAGGTTTGTTTAAAATAAGAAAGTAGTTCAAGACCATTGTCATGGAAAATTGGTAATTGAAAGAAGGTCAAAAATGGTTTGGCCAAAGATTCAAAAGTCGCATGGGACCTTGATTTTTCGTCTACATACCACTTGGTTGATGGGCCAGTGAGTGTGCGTTGAAATAACCTTAATCAGACAGAGTTGTCCATGATGTTGTTGGAAGAGCACCATAAGTGGAGGGTCATGACATGGTTGGCAGGGTCGTCTCCTGCCTTTCCTTCAAACTTGGGGATGTCAGAAGGTAGTTTGGTGGGCATTGTAGGCCATGTGGGGTCATGCAATATAAGATCATTTGTGAGCTTACTTAGATCCGGGATGTTGAGAGAAGCCAAGTATGGCATTCGGAGTGGTGGTGGAGGGTTAGTTCCATCCATTGTGGGAGTGGGGTGTGTTCCTGACCCGTGAGGGGGGCTAGGTGGGGTTGTACTTCCTTCTTGGGAAGAAGTGTGCCCCCTGCTTCTTTGTAAAGGAAAGTTAGTGGACGGTTGACCTTGGGAAGTGGACCCAAGTAAAGTGGAACCAAGCAAAGTTGATCCCAAGATAGTATCACTCACGGGGGTGTGAGAGGGTTGAGTCGATGAGTTGGAAAAACTAGGAACTCCTCCTCGAATGGAAGGGAGATTTTGCAAGCATCTGGAATGACGGGGGTTCTGTGGGTCCCCTATGATGTTTGACTAGCAAAATGAATGTGTGCAACTAGTGATGAGCATAATAAATGAATGAGAGACTTTGTATTACGTGGACCTTCACAATATATTTCGCAATCATTTTGTAATAACAAGAGAATCATACATAAATCAATTGATAAAGAAGCATATATGTGGATAGGGGGATTTTGTCCATGTGGGAGAACAAAGAAAGAAAATGCTCATGTCCTAAAATACGTAACGTCCTTCCTCTCAAATAACACTGGACCTTCCAATAACACTCAACAGTGGGGTCTGAAGCCACCAAAAGAGGAACTAGTGAAGGATGAAATAATCAGTTATAATGAGGGGTAGAGGGTGCATATCTCGAAAGAGTTGGCAATATTTCCCAATAGCCACACAAAATCCGATCATGGTGCAATTGCAACCCACAATTGCCACCTAGGTAGATGTCCTAAAATTTGGTCACTAGGTACCTCAGTCAAAGTGCGACATTCAGATTTTCGGCCTCAGAAATGGGTCACGGGTTGGATCCCGTCCAAGAGCTGGGTGCCTCAAGGGGGGACACACAGAACAACCAAACCTCGGCCTTCGAACCTTCACGTGTATCTCCCTACCTTATGGTGTTAGTAACACTTGACTTGGAGGATTTAAAGTTCCCTATTTGACAACTTCTAATGTTTTGAAGATGTGAGAACCAGATAACGAGGAGTTATTTGGATGCCTATCCCCGAGATCATACTTAGAATAAAAAATTTCTTTTGGCACCTCCTATGGAGGAAAACTTAGTGAGTTCTTAGAAAATTTTTAGATGTGATTGTTTGAGAGACTGGGGGTGTGAACCAATCTCGTTTAAATTAAGTGGGAGTAGATAGTCTCGTCAAGAAAAGGGTGGGGCATTTCGGAATCCCTTTGGAGGAAACTTAATTCAACCTCCATGATTATACATGAAACTATGTGAGTGAGTGGTGACTTTGTGTGTGAACAAGTGAAAGTGTGCCAAATTTTTAATAAGTTAGGTGTCACTTGCAGTATGTGGACTTCGTGTGGTCCTTAAGAGTCTCGATGACCTAATTTACTAGATGATAGTGGTACAACCTTGTGAAATTTTAAAGTCCCTATAGAACTAATATGTGGACATATGGGTCCTTACCAATCCTTTAACTCCCTAGTGTGATTTAATCTAAGAAAGCTTCAAAATAATATCCTAGATTGTGGGCATGTGGGCATGTATGGACCCGTTAAAAAACCTTTAAACTCCCCTAGTGATGTAATCTAAGAAAGTAGATTAAAAAATTATCCTATATTTGTAGCATGTGGGCATGTATGGGCCCTTACAAATTTAAGATGTGTTTGAAAAATAAACTAAGAGGAGTCCCGAGGGGGCCGTTGTTCTCTCCTAAAGATTTTGTCTCTAAGGGAGATGAAATCTTCCCTTAATCATTTTTCTGATTCTTAAGATCGCTCTATGGCATGAGAGAAGAGCATACTCAATGATTGATGTTCAATTTCTAGTCCCAATGCAAGTGGTTATATATGTGATATATAATGATTCCAACTTAAATTTAATCAAAGAAAGCCATCCATGTGGAAAAATGAAAACAAAAAGAGGATAAATATGGATTTTAACCCCCTAAGTCCCTATGTTTTGACTAATCCTTCATGTGGAGAGGGAATCTAAGTGTGGTGCATATTACAATTTGCATAGAATCAAGTTTAAGAAGGCTACGAGCCTTCAACATATCACAAAAACCCTTACAATGTTTGAATTTCTAAACAGATGCGCGGGTCGCAGAGTAGTCAGAGGCACATGTGGCACCAATGTGCAAACCAGAAACAACTTGTTGGCGCAGGTGCGCAGAAGGCGCTGAGGAACAAGGTTCTCATGGCGCACGTGCTTGGTGTTGATATTATGGTAGATGCGGGAGGTATTTACCTCCATGTGTAAACCTAACGAGAATAGAATATTTCAGGAAGAAAGAATAAACCCTAATGAGTTGGATAATAACCCTAGAAGATAAGTCGTCTCAAGAGGATAATTTGTATTAGGTTATTAGCCTCCAAGAGAAGAAGTCGCCTAGAAGAAATAATATATAATGAGTAAATAGGTATCCAGAATGAGAAGTTGGCCCAGGCAGTTAGCCAGAATTAGTATAAATATAGGAGGCCAGTCTTCATTCTGGTAGGCATTCTCAGAATTGCATAGCAACACTTGTGCGCACTGCAGTTGCCTATTTTGTGCACAAGTTTGGAGGAGAGCTGCCATTGCAGCTACTGCAGCTAGAAGATTATGTTTTGGCTTGGACTATCTCTTGGTTATGGTTTGGACTATCTAATCATCTCTTGTTTGGTGCATTATCCTTGGGGAAAGGTGTGCTACCTTTTGTTTGGCTATCTAGCCTAGGGTTTTCTCCTGGAGTGATTCTTTGTCAAGGTTAAGGTGCTCGGAGGGTGGCTTCGGCCAATGGTTGGGTGACAATAGTGATATTGTCGATGGTAAAACAAACACATCCATTATATTCTAACAGGTTATGGGCCCACACCTCCTTCATTCAGTCTAAACGCTGGAAGGAAGCATAGCCATAAGGATATTAAGCTCGTTGAAGAACTGTCGCTAAGGTTTCTAGTAGGAACAGTCACCAAAGCACTGTCGCTAGGGTTACTAACGGGTGCAGTTGCAGAAACCCTAATCCTCTCGTTGAGGCACCTTAAGTGAAGGGATTGACCTAATTTCTAGATAGACCAGTATGCCCTAGCCTAGCGCATCTCCTGGTACTCTCAGCAAGCCAAGACATCAAGTTTGAGTTTTTGGTCAAATCTAGGGTTGACCAAGTCAAAGCAGCCATGAATTACTCTATGAAGTCAGAAAACAAGTTAGATGGAGC
Source organism: Picea sitchensis (assembly GCA_010110895.2). Taxonomy (NCBI): domain Eukaryota; kingdom Viridiplantae; phylum Streptophyta; class Pinopsida; order Pinales; family Pinaceae; genus Picea; species Picea sitchensis. Next base: position 346 of record SNQJ01S0026327.1, on the reverse strand, counting down.
CTATAACTTCATAGCATGGAAGACAAGGATTGACCTCATCCTTGCCAAGAATAAAGTGTTGGATATCATGAAAGGAAAGATCGCGAAACCGGAGTTTGAAGAAGGAAAAGAGAAAGAACTGCAGAACGTTGCAGTTATGGAAAAGTTCAAAGACGGTGGCATAAATGCCATGAGTATCATAGTGGACTCTATAAAATACCACCTGATACCCTACATCTCCCATCTTGACTCATCGAAGAAGATGTACGATGCCCTAACAAACCTCTTCTCAGTCATAAACATTGGACAAGTAATGAGTCTGAAGAATGAGCTCCATGACATGAAGATGAATGATGATGACAACATA
>SNQJ01S0026326.1:20251-62958 GCA_010110895.2 Picea sitchensis | reverse complement strand
AAGGTACGAATATAAAGTTGGACATGGAAAATGATTTTGATTGGGTTAGAAATTCCTTTCTCTACAAGGTTTTGGGAAAATTAGGATTCAGTTCTTCCTTCATTTAGTGGGTTGAGTCTTTTATAGGATCCCCTTAGATTGCACCACTAGTTAATGGACGACCCACTTCCTTTTTCAAAGTAACATAGGGTTGAGACAAGGGATCCTGCTATCTCCTCTTCTTTCATCATTATGTTGGATTCTCTCAGTCACAAGCTTGAATGGGAACGAGTCTCGAGCAATATTCTAGGGATTGAGATTGTTAGAGGCTCCAAATGCATCATTAATTATCAATTTGCAGATGATACCCTTCTATTAAGGGGAGCCTCCCTATTTATAGATTCCATATTAATCAAATTTTGAACTCTTTTTTGGATGTGTCAAGAGGAGAAGTAAATCACTGAAAATATCAAATTTTTGGTTGAAATGCAGGTCCTCGAGTGATCCAATCCATTTCTTGATTTCTTCAATTTCCTTTGATTAATAATTGGTCCTCTTTCTTGTACCCTAGAATCCCCATTTCTCTCAAAATTTCTTCTTCTTGATCATGGACATGCATTCTAGAAAAGAAAACATAACTAAATTTGAGCAATGGGAATCTTATTGGCTTAATCCACCACGAAGAATAGTTCTCTTCAAAATAATTTTACTATCTCTGCCCCTATACCGATTGTTGGAACGTGAATATAAGAAAACCGTGAGATTGCATCAAGCATCAATATGATACATGTATAAGTATAATGATGTTGACGCTTGGATTCGTATTCCAAGATGTCTCTTGGACTCGCGAAGACTGTTTTCTTGATATTCCTCCAGTCAAGTAACCCTAATAGATTACATTTCCAACATCCCCCCCCTTATTCTGAATGGGTGTATATGAGTCCAAGGTCAGAGCTGATATCTGAAAGTGGGCAACTGAAATTTGGAAGTGTGCATCTGCTGATGGTTGAATGTGCTCTTTGAATCTGGTGGTTTTGGGATGACCATAAACTGAATGGCTAGCAGAAGTTGATGTCTTATACTAAATGGTGATGGTGGTTTAAGGAAGACCACAAACCAATATGGTGGTTTAAGGATGACCAAAAACAATGGAACCCTGCTCTAGGCTCAATGGTTCCCAAAACATTTTTGAAGTTAGCTAGAAGATAGAAGTTAATGCCTTCTGCTATTTGGAAGTTCTCTTGATGTTGGTTTAAAGATGACCATAAAATGTGATGTAGAATAAGTTGAAAGTCTTCTACCAGTGGAGGTTTAAGGGAAACCAGAAATTGTTGTCTAGCAGAAGTCGTAAGTATTATACTAAGTGGTGATTTAAGGAGAATCACAAACCAATCATGCTCGCTTGTTACACTTTCTTGTCGTTGATTGATGGGACTTCGAAACTGGAAGTCTGACTGTCAACTCATGATGTTGTTCCCCCCTGTTAGGTTCAAGGAGAGAAGATGCAATTCCTTTCACTTCAAGATGTGTCAATACTCGAGAATGGACTCATCTGTATGACTGATATATCTTATTGGCTATTGATGACCATTGCCAAGAAGGGATCCACCCCTAGTGGTTATTTACTCTTACAGTTGTCTTGCATTTGAAACTCCTATCTGAAGGATTACTGTGTTTTCCACAATGCTCGCAAGGATGAATATCAAAACATTGATCTTCAACGTGGCCAACTCTCTGACAATGTTGGCATTTCAGGATCTACTCTTGAACTGGAGCAAGTGAATGTGAAATTTTTGCAACAATCTAGCACTCTGGAACTGGATCAGTTTGGTGTAATATGGATTACGAAAGGTAACATCCTTTTCGTATCCGATACCAATTCTATGCTTGTTATTTTTATTTCTTCCCAAGGTCTGATGATCTGCTTGGAAAGAGGAAGTTGATATTTATCTTTACTTGAATTTGGAAATGGCTCACTGAGTGGCTCGTGCGCTGGTTGTTGGTATAAATCAACATCATCATCTTCTTCATCTTCGAAAAGAGGGTTCTGAACAGGGACTAGTTTAGAATGTTGTCGAAGATTGTTTAGCTCAAGTGCATCATGAAGAAGTCAATTCTGAGTTTGAAGTAATGTTGCTTTCACTTGTGAAACTTTCAAGTGGGTCACAACAGACTGCAAAGTTTCTTTTTCAATGGTGACTATAGTGTCTACAGAGGAGAGGATTAGAATGTTCAATAAATCTAAGAGTTCCTCAACTCAAGGCATTTTAAAAATAGAACACAGGGTTTCTTGCAACTCCACCTTGATTTTACGATGCAAACTCAAATGTGCAGACTCGACAAGTGAAGGGCATCGACTTCTATTGAAAATGCACCCATTTACAATGCAACTCAACTTACACAAAGACGGGTTCACATGTAAACGTACAATGCTTTAAGATGTCCATGAGCACTTGGATGACTTGAGGGGAGATAGATATGGAAACTATGCCTTTAATACAATGTAAAACATCAAGAGCATTTGCAAATTGATAGAATGTGACTCTCATTTGCCAATTCTTTTCACATACAACTTGACCTCTTGTTATAACACCCACTTAAAAAACCACCACAAGAAATAAAATTTCACGCTTCACAAACCCTAATTTACGAGAGGGTAAGCCAACAAGAAGATTACTAGAAACGAGAAAGACCTCGAGTGGTTTCTCACAATGAACATAGAACTACCAAATGGTCTTTTCCAAGTTACTCAACAATCAAATAATGCAATGAGAATAAAAATCTCAGAATCCCTTCCTTGGTCAACCGTCATGTTTGCCATCTCTGTGTAGATGGTCGAGATATCTGGCCTTCAATGTTGCTCGATATTTCATTCTGATTTTTTTTGGAGGTGCATAGTTTCGATTCAAATAAAAGATACACAATATTTTCTCAATCCTACACTGAGTAAAAGGCTTATGCTCTCAAAAAGAGGACCTCAAATTAAATTTATAAACCCAATTAGAAAATTTTAAAAAATGCAAACTTCCTTACATCTCTTTTACAAGTATTTTTATGCTGACTGATCACGAACACCGACAACATCATATTCTTTCATTCACGAACATCAACATCATTATAATATTTCATGCACAAATCGAGCAGTTAATCCCTCGCTTGCAGATTTGACAGAGAGAAAAAATGGAGTCCGTCATGGGACGACTGGAAGTCGACTTATGCTTTTTGTGTTAACCGCGACGTTAATTGACTCTGAGGCCGGATTGGAGATGTGCTTCTGTTAGCGTCATAAGTCACTCCTGGATTGCTTGCAGGAGCAGATCCTGACACCCATCAGTTTAATGTCACGATTTGCTTATAAAGGGGTGATCAAATGGAGATAAAGACTCGAGGAGATGCTACTCTAAATCAGGGACTGGGTCTGGTATGTAAGTAACAAAGGAGGTCTAGAATCCTAACTTCAGCCAGTGGGTGATTAAAAGATGAGCAGGTGGAGGACTTAGTAAGAAAGGTGAACAAACAGCTCTGGGCAACAGGCTTACAACGGTTTGTAGGGGAAAAACTCTGAACGCAGGATCCTCCTGGTTCAGGGCTTCAAGAAACTGAAGAGAAGACTTGACGAAGACTTGGCTGGAATCTCAATTCCAAGTCATTGATTAGAATCACGGGAACCCGATTAGAACAGTAACTATTATGGTGATCCATTACAACATCATCCTATAACAGCTACAACTCATTTGGATCCTCCAATTCCGAGTTGTTCTAACACGGTATAACAAAGATGTAAAGAAACTGCATTCATAAGGCAAGAAGTCTCGAACTCGCATATAACCAGGCTAACAATGCTTCATTAAAACTTTACAGCACAGGAGCGTAGCTCAACCATGATACCTTCAAAATACCAAAACTGAGTTCATATACTTGGGCATATTTTCCCAATAGAGGCGTGCTCACCCTCCAAGGTGTAGCGTCTCTTCAATCAATCTTAGGGCAGAATTCCTTCGTCAGACATCTCATTAAATTTGCATGGCCTTTGCAGGGGAAAAGTATTTGGGTGATAAATGATGAGCTAGCGTGTTTAGACTTCTCTGTCGAGTTGAGAACTTCGGCATGGCTTCTCTACGGAAAAATGGGTACACAGGACACTCTCGGCAGACCATTAGCCGGGCCCTCCATGCCGCCAATAGTAGGAGAGTTCCACTTCCCCTTACCTTCATTTACTCAGCGATGTGAGATCCAAGTTGGTGCTTTGGAGATACGGTGAGTCCATGCGGCCAGACCCGTGCTTGACCGCACGCAGTTCTACATGCCCCTCGTGACCCGCAGTGTGACCACCGTACACATCCAAAGTGCTAGGTAGCAGCGTTTCATGGATGGGAGGAGGCTACTCCTCATGCTCCAAAGTTACGATCGCCCGGCATGTCTAGAACTGATCATACACTCGTGTCCCCATGGATGGGCGGTGGCGAGAACTTCTTAGCGTCTTGTGGGCCCGAGGCCTGCGGGCGCCCTTGACACTTCGTGGCTTCAGCGGGGGGAGTTAATCCTTCTACTTTAAAGTTACGATGGGCGAAAGGGGCCCAATATACCCAGTGTCGCTTAGGATGGACTGGTGAGATCTCCTTAACTATCTTATGGGCCGGGCTTTGGGCCAGCCCTCGACGCGTGACTGCATTAAGGCAGGGGGAGTTAATCATACGCTGCAAATTCTGATGGGGCGAGGCCGGATGCCATGCAGTGTAAAGCCCGAGAAGGGCGAAGGCTGAGTCTCCTGTGATCTTGTGGGCCAGACTCACAGACACCCTCGACGCCAGCGACTGCTGGGGGAGTTAATCTTTTCGCTTTAAATTCACGATGGGCCGAGGCGAAGCTAATCAGCGCAATTATTAAAACTTCAAATGGGCCGGTGAGGAATCTCCATGGCAATATAAGCACTATTCATTAAGCAATCACAGCGCGGCTTCTGTGCCGCGATTACCCGATGATCGTTGATCTGGTCTATACATGGATCCTGGTCGTTGACGACATACTTTGCCCGTTCGCTTGATTGGAAGTCAAAAGATGATACTTTTCCCTGCTGCTTTCGGTAGCACCGTGTAACTGCGGACGGATGTCGAGCCAAGGCAGAATTTAAGCTAACATTAGGCTCCATGGGGATAGAGTAAGTCTGTGATGCTCTAAGAACTCCTGAAACCCGATTGCCTTTGCTATTGGGCTATGGAGTCACTTATTAGGCCGAAAACATACAAAAGGAAACTAAACAAAGAACTAAAGACAATATTTACAAAGCGGAGGAGCGTCTAAGGCTCAAATGGCTATTTTCCAGGAAAATGTGATTCAGCGGAGGCGATGAAAACCTCTTCACCCTCTATATCCACTTAACCCATAGTGTTGTTGGAGAAAATCTCGGAGATTTTAAATGGGCCGATCCAGAGGACGTCGAACTTCTTTGTTCTTGCCTTTATCCTGTCTGGGTTCGTCCCACTTAAATACCAAGTCCACGATGTCCATTTCTTTTTTCCTGACCTTCCTGTCAAAAGCACGCTTGATCTTACCAGCATTATTTATAATTTGCGTCCCTACTTGTTCTACTGCTGCTCCTTTGCACTTCACTATCTAATGAATTCTTGATCCTTATGATGCGGCTGCTCCCCTCATAATCTTGAAAAGAACTTCACCTGAAATGCAAAATGGGTAGGGAAAACCGCCCTCGCTCAGTAGACTATTTGAAATAGCGAAATTTACTTGAGACTTATTCATCGTGACACGATCGTCCCGCGAAGAGAAAATTTCAACTTTGAATCCCGGGCTCTTTTGTTATCCTCTAATAATCTTTTGATGATCTTTATCAAGCTTTTTTTTTAGGATTCCGCTAAATGTTGCCACAGGGGATAGTAGGGGTCGTGAACTGGCGAATCTGGAGCGCTCCGCAGGGAGCAATTAAGGTTTAAGATTTGAAAGAAGCGCGTGTCGGTGATGATTATATTTGAGACTGACCAAATCGAGGTTAAGATATTATCCTCGGTGAGAATTACTTTGTGTGATCTTGGTGGGACAACTTCTATCCACTTGGTGAAATGTCGTTCGCGGTCGGGGATCCATCACGTGTGACCACTTGAAGGAGGATGAATTTCTCAGATGAAATCCAATCCCCACTACATGAAAGGTGCGGCGAGCTATATGGGTTTCAATGGCGTGATTTGAGTTGTTTCTTTCACGAGAACTTTTGACATTTAGTGCAAGCTATGATCTCCCTGAAAACATCGGGAAATAAAGTGGGACAGTAATACCCAACCCTAAGGATCTTATGAGCAGTGGTCTTCCAGAAATGATGACCTCCGCAAAGGCAGCTATGAAAATCAAACATAACCTTTTAGGCCTCCTGGCAGGTCGACATCTCGAGGAAATACCCTAGAGGTCTTTCCGATTACAAAGGTTTTGGTCAATGAGGCAATACCTGACTGCTTTGAGATTTAGAGCCCTTGCTTTGCTTTTCCCATTCCATCGGGGCTTCAATTCTTGCAAAAGAAGTACAAGATCTCTTGTACCAGGGGCATGATGTTAGTGATAGGGCACCCTGGAAATGCTTTTCGGATGGTTCGGCTTGCTCATTGATGAAGCTAATTCCCAAAGCCTTGCAATTAGATTCATCAAGCAACTTCTAGCCAAACCACCTTTATCAACTTGGTGGGCTTAATCTCAAGATCAAATTATAGGATCTTGGCAATCCACTACCTCTTCTTCCATCTATGTGAGGCTATATAAGGATGTGTCGGCTACAGTAGAAGAGCATATGCGATGATTTTTGAGTGTAAGACGTAGACTATGAAAGCTTTGAGAGCTTCACCAAGGCATAGGCATGTTCCTCCATGATCTTGTGCGAGTTACGCATCTCAATGCCTTGCTTGCTATAGAAAGTGTCCGGTTTATCTTTCCCTTGATCATTTTACGCAACAAGAAGCGAAACATCTTGTATCATAAGAAGCAAAATAAAATATTAGGAAATCTTTAGAATAATCAAGGTTGGTTGATCAACAAGGGCCTCAATCCTTCTTTATTTGGACAAAAGATTCCACACAGGCTTCATGGATCCATTTTATTTCATTTCCCTTCTTTGAGCATGGTAGTGATGTGTTTCACCAACTTCGGCAAATTTGAGACAAATCTCCTCGGAAAATTTATCTTCCCCAAAAAGACCTGAACCTTCTTAGATATGGGAAGTGACAAGGTCTAAAGTTCTTCTACCCTGCTAGGGTCAATCCGTACTCATGCGGACACTATATTGTAACTTCTCCTTCCTTCATAGCAAACAAAGATTTCTTGGGGTTGAAAGATAGGCCAAACCTCAGGCCGCCGGGAAAACCTTTTCCGGATGACCATGATGCTCCTTATGCGTCACCGGAAAACGCTGATATCATCCGGGATAGATTACCGCAGTACGATCCTTCTCTCTCCAGATGAAGCGCTATGTCCGTAGCTCTACATTTGAAATGTTATCACGCATTCATCAATCTAGAGAGCATTTTGGCATACATGAATGTACCCCAATGAGTGGTGAAGGTTGTCTTCTCCTCTGTCCTCGAGGCATATGAGATGATATTTGATTGTAGCGGAGAAGCCCATCGTCATGGATATTCTAAGATCGCCGGTGACCATGCATAATATGTGTGCTCCATGTTTGGCGGGGGGATATTGTCTTTCCTTGAGCTCTTGTTGAGTTCACGAAATCAGCAGTCACGATTTCCCCACTTTTTCTTTCTTACTTAGGGACCAAATTGGCCACTTAATCCGAATATCTCAAAGGGACAATGATTTGGGCATATAGCAACTTCTTCTTTCTCCATGACCAGGCAACAACATGGGATTGCTCGGTCTCAACTTTTTGCTTGAGCGGCAAGCCTCTTCCTTGACGGGATATTGTGTTCAATGAATGATGTGTCATAAGTCTTGAGCGAGGTCTTCGTAGGTCTATGAAAACACATCAACAAACTCTCGTACTTCGGTATATTCAACCCTTTGCTCCTTGGTCAAACTCCTTAGCATCTTGAGAAACTTAGGCTCCTCACGGTGTGCGATGTTACTTTCGGTTATTATTGACATATTCATCCGAAACTCTACCCTTTATTGCCACATCATTCCCATCCAACAACCTTTCCTGTAGGGACTGGCTAGTCCCCTCGAAATGTGATTTCTAGGAAGGTGAATAATGTCATGCTTTGCTATTTTTACCCGACAACTGCCCCCATTAAATCCTTCCTCCGGGAAAGACAGAGTCTTGGTCGATATGTATCTTTGAAAATTCTTCGACAGTCTCCCAGAATTTCTTGATCTCAAGATCATCATAAACACCTTCCAATGCTTGACATTGTCGGGTATGGAGGGTCTGTATTTTACTTCTACATCGTACCTCAGTTTGGGAGGCAAGGGTACCTTGAAAATGCTTCCTGATGAAGCCAAGGAATCTGCCAAAGTGTTCTCCTCTCTTGGAACAAAGAAATGTTGAATCTTGAGAAAAGCGTCAATTGGAGTCCCATACCTCGTTTCTGTAATTCCTGAGTCGAGAATGCTTGGCCTTATAAGCGCTTCTGACCTGCTGGAATACCAACTCGGCATCTCCTAACACTGCTACCTCTTGAATTCACATTTTCCTTGTGGCTCTTAATCCTAGGATAACAGCTTCATACTCTGCCACATCGTTGGTAGCTTGAATTCTAATTTGTATGGTCTGGTCTCTGAGTAGGTGACATAAAAGCCATCAACTCCAGTGCCTTCTCTGGAACAGGCTCCATCAAAAACATTTTCGATTGGGGTGATGGAGAGAGAGGAACGAGCAGGTGGGCTTCTTTAGGAGAGTTTCATAGGAGGCTTTCGGGGCATGGAGTGACTCGCGATAAAGACTGGAGCCTAAATTAGTGTCAAAGGCAAAGATGGGATGATTGGTAGGGTTAGCCATCAGCGATTATGTAGGCCAGAGTTGGGCTTCCCCGTATAGTCTTCTATGCCCTCCTCCAAACAACGGGATGGTGGCATGCGTGAGATCCATCTGTAATGTTCCTCCAAAGTCTTTAATCTAAGATCTTGATAACAACATACCACCGAACTTGGGGAACGCTCGGCCTACAATGTCCATGACCACACTTTTCATGGGGCGGTTAAACAAGGTCTGACAGTCTTTGATAATTCCTAGACATTGAACTTTTCTGAGTCAAAGGAATAGAGGTCATGATAAGGCTGGGGTAAATTCACAACCCTAACTCTTCCATGGCAGTTTTGGGCATGATATTATGAAACGCCCTGAGTCCATCAAGCGGTTGTGCAACACTTTATCATGTATGTTTAGGGATGTGTAGAAGGGAGGGATGAATCATCTCTATCTTCTACCATGGGACTAGGACTGGCGGCTTTTGTCTTGGAGGTTCACATGGAGTGATGGGAGGCATGAGACTGGTATAAATCTCGAAGAAACATTTTTAATTTCTCCATGTTTAATTAGCTTGGTGAGGGGCACATGGATTACGATCTTTTGAATCTCATACTCAAAATTAAAGAAGATGCAAACTTTGGAATCTCTCTTATTTCAGGGGCATGATTGTGGATAATGGGAGAGAGGGTTTGAACTTCTTACCTCTGTGACCATATGCTACTTCATTAGAAGGTTTCTACGTTCTAGTGGACTACTCGGGAATATCAGGTACTGTTGTCTTATTGTCGGACCTCAGGTTGTACTTGCCTCATTGCCATTGCTTGTCCCCTTGTAGTTCATTGGGTGTCCATGAGAGACTCCTCATTAGGCTGATTAAGGTGAGATGAGGAAAAGGAGGAGTGTCTCCGGCAGTGGATTTCAGGATCAAGCTCATCGACTTCTCTTTCTTCCTCCTCGGCTACAAAATTGTTTTGGAAAGGGGCCTGAATTTTTTTTGGTCTTCTCTGTCTCTTCCCTCTCTCTTTGCACATTCGAGGGAGTAAAATTGTTAGGCCTCCTGAAACCTCCTTTGTGTTGGGGCCTTTGTATGCTTTCTCCTTCCACCCTCATTTTCTCCATCTCTGCCGACAAAGACTTCACCATCTTGGTCGTTCATCCACTTGAGGGTGGGGCCTTAGATGGGTCGGGAAGTTGGGCTTCGACCTTCCTTTCTCTGTGCATCGACCTTGCTCCTTGATGCGTGTTTGCTAATGCATTAGATTCCACTTCTATGGCGGCATCTTGCATTTGAGCCAAGAGGTGGCTCTTCTTTCTCTCAATAGCAGTGTCAGGGGTAGCACTATGAAAATTTTGGCGGAGAAGCGAAGGCTTTATCTCGACAAAGGATTTTTGTGCATACATCTTATTGAATCTTTTTGAAGTGGGGCGGAATCTCCATCCATATTCTTCAAAGAACCAAACTCTATCATATAATACAAAATCATTCCCTATCTCCCCACTGTCTCAGGAAATAGCTATCTAGAGCTTCAATCCCAACAATAGCGTCAGGGAATGACAATCCTCTAAACCGCTTCCTCACTTCACCATCCGGGCTCTGGACGAAGACTCTAGTACACACATCCTCCTCTGAAATATCTATGTTTTCTGCATAAGCATAAAAAAGCTTCAATGTGTTCTTCAACAGTTATGTCTCCTTCCCAGTGAACTTGGGCATGTACTTCAAGTAATCTCCCGGCGGGGAGGGGTTCATAGGATGGGGTAGGAATAAAGGAGTGTAATGGAAACAACTATGGCATTCTATTTAGAGTGGGATTAGCACTAGCCATAGGATATTAGGTGGAGGAGGCTTGGAGGAGAAGGAGTTAGTGAAGGAGCTACTTGGAATGAATCACGGTGGAGTGGAAAACAAGAGGGGATTTAAGGAGGAGGCTAACGAACTCAAGTCGGCTTGTTTTCTTTGTCGCGAGTGGAAAATCTTCTCTGATCCATGGTCTTGATAAAACTGACTTCAAAGGGAGAGGGGAGTGACAAGGATTCTCCCTCTAGTCGAGACGAGGAGAGCTTCGTGAACACTCCCAAAGAATTTAGGAAGCAGGGAAACCTCTGAAGGAGGTTTATCAAGAAAACTGAGGAGAAAAAGGAGTTCTTACAAAAAGAGATGGCGGATTACCTGCTTCGTGATTGGGGCTTCTTCTTTGGAGACCTTTCCCTTTCTGAGCACCACCTCGAGATAGGTTCACGAGTGTAGCTAGGGGTAGCTGTGGATGGGATCGTGTATGTCTACCTCTGGAAGCCACAATTGAAACAAGTTACTACTCCCCGGTAGTCGTCTGATGGAGTCGCGGTGCCTGGCCCGACAATCTTAATGATGCGATGTCGATGCACCTTCAGAATCAACTTAATCTTTTTGTTCAATCACGGGGAAAATATTCAACATCGTACCCGGCAACGGCGCTAGAAATGCTGCTTGCTCAGTCCTCCTGGATTGCTTATGGGCGAGCGACACCCATCAGTTTAATGTCACCGGTTGTTTATAAAGGGGTGACCAAATGGAAGTAAAGGCTTCGAGGAGATATTACTCTAACTTAGAGACTAGGTCTAATGCGATAGAAAAGAGAGTATCAAAGGAGGTCTGGAATCCTGACTTCATCTAGTGGGTTGATTAAAATATGATTAGGTGGAAGACTTAGTAAGAAGGTGAACAAACAACTATGGGCAATAAACTTGCAGCGGTTTGTAGGGGAAAATACGACGCGAGGATCCCTCCACAGTTCGGGGCTAAGCCAGCCCGAGAAGACTTGACTAGATCCTCCAATACCAAGTCATTCAGCGTTAAGGAATCACAGGAACCGATTAGAGACTCAGTAACCATTACAGTGATCCATTACAACATCATCTATAATAGCTACAACTCATTGGATCTTCCAATTCTGAGTTGCTCTAACACGGTATAACAAAGATGTAAATAAACTGGAATTCATAAGGTAAGAAGTCTCCAAAGCTTGTACATAACCAGAACAACAATGTTTTATTAAAATTTTACAACCATGGAGATCTGCTCAACCATCGATACCTTCAAAAATACCAAAGCTGGGTACATATACTTGGGCAGATTTTCCCAATAGAGGCGTGCTCACCCTCCAAGGTGTAGCATCTCTTCAATCAATCTTTGGCCGGAAGTCATCCGTCGGGGCGTCTCCTTAACCATGACCTGCAGTGGAAGAGTAGTTGGGATAGTAAATGTTGAGCTAGCGTATGGGGCCTCTCCGTTGGATTGAGAGCTGTTTTAAGCTTCTCTGAAATGGGTACCACAGGACCCTCTCGAAATGGAAACCATTAAGCGGGAGCCCTCCATACTTTGCACTTAATGACTTAGGAGAGGTTTCAACTACCCCCTATCACCTTCATTTACTCGAAGCGAAGCGATGTGAATCAAGTTGAGCGGCATGGAGAACACAATGATCCCATACTAGCGACCCGGACCCGGCGCTTCATCCCTTTTGCATAGTTCTTTCTATCACCCCTCAAGTGACCACGGGTTGTGACCCTGTATCTATATTCAAAGGCGCTTTCATCGTTTTGTGTTTCGTGGATGGGAGGAGGATGCTCCTCATGCTCCAAAGTTACGATGTAGCTTGGCGATATGGCTTGATCATGCCTCTGGCGTCCCCTGGATGGGGCGAGATCTTCTCGGCGGCGTCAGCCTTGGGCCCATGCTGCAGCCCTAAGGCGCCGCAGCTTCGCGGCTGGGAAGAGCTAGTCCTTCTACTTAAAGTTACGATGGGGCTGAGGCCAATCCGTGCCAGTGTCAGCAGATGGACGGCCGAGATCTCCTCGGCGATCTTGTGGGCCCGGGCTCTAGGCAGCCCTGACGCCGCGACTCGCTGCTGGGGGGAGTTAATCCTTCTACTTTAAATTTAAGATGGGCGAGGAGGCGAGGAGCCAAATCGCGTGCAATTATGCGCTTCACTATGAATGATATCTCTCCAACTATCTCGCATGGGCTAGGCTGCGGACACCCTCGACGCCGCTGACTTGCTGGGGTGAGGATAATCCTTGCTTTAAAGGATTCACGATGAAGGCGAGGCCAATCGCGTGCGAATGTCGCGCCCGAGGATGGACGACTGAGATCTCCTCAGCAATATATAAGCACTATTCATTGCACTAATCGGCGTTCTGACGACATACCTTGCTCGCTAAACGGTTGATCAAAAAATGAGACTTTTCCCGGCGTGCTTTCGAGCTTCTGGTATAACTTAGGACCGAATGCTCGAGGCAAGACAAATTATAAATACTTGCTTCTACAGGCCAAGTTTAATCAATTAGATCGACGTTTGAATCCCTTTGAAGTTTCAAAACCCTCGATGATTTAACGAGAATGAAATTGAGGCGGATGCTGGCCATAACGCTTTGTGAACTCGAGCCAAAGGCGAGCTCTCAAAAAATTATCGAGTGGCAAGGCATAGCCCTGGTAAGAAATAGTTATCGATCAACAATCCACAAAACACAATGATCATAATAGAAAGGTGAACAAAACAAGCGCTCACCAGGCCCACAAGATACAAATCTGTGGAACTATCAGTCGACGTGAATGAATGAGAGTTTATTCATACCCATAGCATAAGAAAATTTTGACGGTCAAGTAGACACAGCCGTTGGCCATTTTGGCTCTAGCTGGTGTAATGAAACATATATCAATCAACATGAAAATTTCTTTGCAACGGGGTGAGAACAAAACTAAAATAATCACTTAATCAATTGGAAGACTGTTAGAATCTCGAAGGACAGAAATTTCTTTGTAGGGAAGAACAAACACTGAAATAATTCACTTAATCAATTGGAAGATTGTTAGAATCCCAAAGGACAGAGGTGGGGATCAAAACCCAATATAGATGAACTTGGCTCTCGAAGCCACATTAATAGAATGATCACCAACAAGTTAGAAGTTAGAGTGGAGGGATTTGTTTTGAGAAACTGTGAACAACACAAAAAGGATCCCATGTACTTAAGCTTCTCAAGGCTGCCATTCCGACAATGTGCCAATAAATGGAAAACAAATATATATTTGGGAGGACAACATCTTTGGACTGGAACCATTTCCAATATTCTCCGTTAAAAAATTGGAAGGAACCTCCACACTCTTGATGACATCTCAAAATGGGATGAATCCTATGAGCAATTAAAAGGATGGAACTTTGGTTCCCCTAGATAATTTGATGCCTTCGATCACTCATATTTCAAATGCACTGATGGATGTGCCCCATTGAATTATATGACGATGATTGTCGAGCATGGGAAACTCCTTCTTCACTGTTAAAAAAGGGTATCTTCACTAGCTAGAAGCTTCCAAACTACCGCAACGTTCAGCTCTGTGGAAATACATATGGAATAGCGATGGACTTCCCAAGATCAATACCTTCTATTGGATCTTAGCTCATAGAAATATCCTAACAATAGAAAATTTTAAAAATAAAATTATAGTTGGCCCTTCCAAATGTTTTCTATGCGCCCGGGTTGAAGAATCATCTTTCCATTTGTTTATTAAGTACCACTATACCAAGAAATTTTGGAGGGAATCCTTTTCTATATTGGGCTATTGCACTCGCTGGCTATGAGATTGGGATAATATGCTCCTAAGTTGGAGAAAACAATATTCAAGTGTCTTCCAAAACAATAAATTTTTTAAGAGAGAATGGTTTGCCCTCTCAAAATTCTTAACGTGTTGGAAAGTTTGGTTGGTCAACAACATTTAGAGAAAAATCTTTTTTCGTTAAACATTTACAATTAAGAAATATTGGATTGGATCAGTCTCTTGATAGCAATGAATATATATGTATTTGACAACTCATCCTGAGTACCAATGGCTCCACTACTCCTTCATCACACATTGGTTCTTCTCCCTCTTGGAAAATATGTAAAGGTATTTTAGATTTTCGTTAATGGTGGTTGCAATTACACTCTTTTTTCCCTCTTTTTTGATAGAGCTTCAAAAATAAATACAGGGGTGGCAGGAGCGAGTGGGATTCTCTATGATCCCAAGAAATAGGTTTAAGCGGTGCACTTGCGGTTTAGGAATGGTTTCAAGCGATCGGCCTATTGAGCCAATAGACACTTAAATTGATAAGACAAGTCTAATATAAGTAAGGAAGGTCCCCATTGTGGAATCATATCCTTAATAATAGTTTGGAAATTTCACCAAGTACATTTACTTGGGAGAAAAGTGCCTCCTACCTCTCTTGGGAAAATAGTCTTCTAGGGTTTTGAGCACCTATTGTGTGCTAGGTCTTTCTTGCTGGTGAAGGTATTTCTATTGAAGAATATAGCAAAAGGATTTTGGCTGGGTTTTATTCAACTTGTTGAGAAGGGCTTCCAGGATACTTCTTGTGTTGTTCTTGTGCATGGTGTTTTCTTCTTGTGATCTTGGTTGTTGCAACATTCTTATTTATGGTTAGACAAATGCAAATTGAAATGAACTACATGCTTAACCTACCTTATTGAAAAATCAGCAACCTCTGCCTTTTAGCTAGCCGTCCATTACCAGATCTTCAGGCTTCTCTCTCCGAATAGCTCTCTCGTCAATATCTGCAGTCATGACAGTAAAATTAAACTCTGAAGTTAAACATTGTATCTCTCTTAAAATAAATTGGTGAGCTGCTGAAGTTGAACCTAATATAATCTCGAAGGAAGAATAGAAATCCATATTCTTCTGATAGAACAAAGGACAGTTCTGAATTCCTTAGCTCTCGGTTTGTCTACAAATGAACAAAGGAAGGTGCCTGACAGTTCAAATCCAAATGAGACATAGAACCGACGATCATTTCTTCTGCCAAATAAGATCATTGGAGAATCTTAATGGTCCGATCATTGGAGAAGATTAGTGAAGTGTGCAAAATTCATTAGTTTCCCTCTATCTGCAAAGAAATTTCAAAGTTTGAAACATGTGAAGCATCCCTCGATTTGTGGAGAATCCGAAGTGAATTCAATGTAAAGAAATTGACCTGCTGTGAATAGAAGGAAGCTTGCTGTAGACCTCTATTATCCTACTCACGGTTTGTCTCTTCCTGAGCAACATGTGCAAACCCTAAGTGTTGTTTACCTTCTCTCCATACCGCGGCCTCTATATTTTTTTGGTATAAATTTATGAACTTTGGCTACAAAGCGACTTGTTTTAATTTGAAGAGATAAAAGTGAATTATACGAAAACAAATACCAGAAAAAACGCTGGAACAAGCTTTCAAAGCTTTGAAGAGAAAACATGGATTCAAGGCGAAGAAGTTAGGCTCGGACAAAACCTAAGGTGGAAGCCACCAACAAGAAAATCCTACGACCTGTTAGTTTTGGCATAGTTTTGGAATTGGTGCACCCTCTAAACGTTTGCAGAAACATTACGATATGTGGTGCGATGAGCATTGAGCTGATTGAGTATTGAAACAATTTGTTGTTGAATGAATTAAAAGAACGATCAGCCTTCATTTGGAGCGTCCAAGTTCTAGGACCATTCATTTCTAGAGAGGTTCTCAATCCATGTCGTGCAAATTCATGGAAGGTAAAACCCTACATAAATTAGGTGTTTACAATTAAAAAATTAAAATTATGGAAATGCAAAATCTTAAGAAGTATTATAGAAATATTATATAAAAATATGCATTGAGAGTTTCTAGTTAAAAATGATGAAGGAAAATTGTAATTAGTTGGATATCAAATCATTTTGTTAAATTGTAAGGAGAAGACATCAGATATTTTGTAAAATTGTAAGGATTATTAAGTGTTCATTAGAGAACATTAAAGCTCAATCAAACACTTCTTGACGAGACTATTTGTGGGTTAATGTCAATCCCCAATAGATCTCCTTTCTTGGTGTATGGTGTTGGTATATGGTGTGTGGTGTCTGCTATGCAAATCTACTTCATGATGAACATATTTATTAAATCATGAAGGTGGTATAAGGTGCTCACAATTACAATTAAGATGATATAAGGTGTTCATTAAGGTGATATAAGGTGCCCATTACCTGAGCAATGCTCTGCTATGCATTTTTTTCATTGATTATTGCATATTTTTGGTGTTATAAGGAGTATTTGATGTTATAAGATGCTTTTATTCTTGGCGTTATAATGAGTTTTTTTGGAGGTTCAGGGGTTTTAGGGTTATAAGGAGTCCAACTTATATTTGTTTGTGACACTTTGAAATCTGAATAAAGAGTCACGAGGATCTTTTTGTGTGTGGATTGATTTACATTATTTGCACTTGAAAACTAATCAGCACATAACTTTGAAGTCTTTGCATAATCCAGAAGGTTACTTATGGGGGTTCAAAAAGAGGCCTTATATTTTGCACATTAGGCATATTTGAAGCACTTCAAAATGATAGTAATCGATAAAATGTTTAATATGTTGCACACGTTGATTAGCAAGACTCCATAATCTACGATTCCTATGCAAAAAGGAACACTCAGTAATGTTCTTACTTGTTTTTGCATACTGCACAAAAGGTACATCTACTTCAAACAAAAACAAAGTTTTTGACTGGGCAATTGATGTCATTTAATGATGACACCAAGAAACAAGGAAGCAAACTTAAGGAACAAGAAAACAAATTTGTTCTTGTTGATTGTGAGTTTCATTGTTTTTCTTTTGATGAGGTTAGTGTAGCCTTGATTGATGACACTTAAAACAAAGTGGATAAATTGAAGGTTCATCGTGAGGATCAGGTTGACAATATAGGTAAATTTGTTAGACCATGGAAAGAATTACAATTTAAATGAAACAAATATGGTTTAGGATATGAAAAGGATCATGCTAACCTTTTTCCTTGTTCTAAGTGTGTAAACCAATAAATTTTATTGTGATAGTTTTTGTTAATGTTGATAGGAAGGAAGAATTTGATAAGGAACATGTACATGATGTTGATTAGGATGTTGATACAATTTTTGATGATGATACTATTGTTGAGGATATCGATGATAATACTGGTAAGAAAACAAACTTGCGCTTGTTGATTGTGAGTTTCATTGTTTTTCTTTTGATGAGGTTAGTGTAGCCTTGATTGATGACACTGAAAACAAAGTGGATAAATTGAAGGTTCATCGTGAGGATCAGGTTGACAATATAGGTAAATTTGTTAGACCATGGAAAGAATTACAATTTAAATGAAACAAATATGGTTTAGGATATGAAAAGGATCATGCTAACCTTTTTCATATTCCTAATTATTGTAAACCAATAAATTTTATTAGTGATGGTTTTTTGGTTAATACTGAAGGAAGGAAGAATTTGATAAGGAACATGTACATGATGTTGATTAGGATGTTGATACAGATTTTGATAATGATACTATTGTTGAGGATATTGATGGTAATACAGGTATTGAGGATTTGTTGGTTGATGATGCTCAGTTGAACAAAGAATGTGTATTGTGTCGACATTGTCACAAAGTTGGCCCTATTGAGTTAAAATGTTTTGATATCCACCCATGTGTTTTTTGTGGGAAGAAAAACCATGTCTCAGAAAGATGTTGGAAGCGAATAAATATTAAGAGGAAACATGTAACTTTTGAATGGTTAGGGACTTGGCATTGGAGTTTGGAAGCTAAGTTATTGGAACGATATTATCAACGAGTTTATACACTGGTACAACCATACTTGATTGGAAATATTTCTACAGTTGATGGACATGAATGTTTTTTAGGATTGGATGATACAGGGCATGATCAGGGCCTGCTTGATGTAGTCTTATGAGTTGAAGATCGAGTCTTCAGATTCCGCTCAAAGACAGTTTGATTACCCTTTTACACTTTCAAGGGGGATATATCTCATTATCTAGACTTCTCACTCTTCATTCGACACGGGGGAAAATATTGATATGTCAAACTTCAAGTTTCAAAGTCTAACTTAGAAGATTGTAGTTTATGATTGATTATGGATTCAAGATTCATGATTATAGATGAGTTTATGATTTAATGATGATGGATGATCGAGGATTGTTTTAGGACATGTTGTTTGTTTCCTGATTGAATGATGGATTTGATTGGTCAGTTTGACCCTCACATGATTTTCGCTGAGACAATTTAACACTTGGCATTTTATGATGGATTTGTGATTTTTTATGGATATTGGATGGATGACTTGCCACATTTTGACATTCGATGGATTTCAGTCACTTTGTGAATTTGATGGTGGTTCGACAGTTCAACACCTTGATGACGGTTCAACATTTTTGATTGACAGTTTGGATTTGTGATAGTACTAGTAGTTCACTTGGTTTACTACCCACATAATTTTTATGGATACATGATTTTTATTTTGGCTACAAGATTTTCATATACAGGTTTTGGATGTTGTTCAACACTTTTTCTTGTCAGCAAGATTTTTTGGCAGTTTTTTATGTGTCGATATGTGAGAGCTTCATAGTCTTCGGAATTTACAGGGATGATCTTCAGATCTAGTAGAGGACATTTGTTTCTTCTGCATTTATTCTTGGCACATTCAAGTTTGTTAGGAATTTTCAGGATTTGGGATGTGTTGGACATGTATCCAGTTCACTTCTCATCAGGGTTTGCTCTCATCAGTTTTGGGTTCACTTCAGTGAACACCTACACATTGTCTAGCTCATTTGTTACATAGTGAGTTTTCTAGACTTGGTTTCAACATCCAGTTTTGGCGATTTTTTAGACAAATCTTCATAGACACTCATGAGATTTCATACCATGAGTTACAGATTGAAGACTTGGATATCTTATTAATATTTTGCACCATTTTTTTATTTTCGAACTGATACATTTGTACGGACTTAAGATTAAAGGGGGGTTTGTTAGAAATAATACTAAGTCCTAACTAGACCTTAACAACTGGTTAGTTATGATACACTTGTGGGGTCATTACATTGGGCCAAGTTGAATCAATTAGATCGACATTCGAATTCCTTTGAAGTTTCAAAACCCTCGATGATTTAATGAGAATGAAATCGAGGCAGATGCTGGCCACAATGATTTGTGAACGCGAGCCAAAGGAGAGCTCTCAAAAAATTATCAAGTGGCAAGGCATAGCCTTGGATGACAAGGGGGTTTGAAATAGTTATCAATCAAAAATCCACAAAACACAATGATCATAATATAAAGGTGAACTGTTGAAAAAGTGAAAAAAACAAGCGCTCACCAGGCCAACAAGATACAAATCTGTGGAACTATCAGTCGACGTGAATGAATGAGAGTTTATTCATACCCATAGCATAAGAAAATTTTGACGGTCAAGTAGACACAACCGTTGGCCATTTTGGCTCTAGCTGGTGTAATGAAACATGTATCAATCAACATCAGAAAATTTCTTTGGCTAGGGGGAGAACAAACACTAAAAATAATCACTTAATCAATTGGAAGATTGTTAGAATCCCAAAGGACAAAGGTGGGTTGGGGATCAAAACCCAATATAGATGAACTTGGCTCTCAGAGCCACATTACTATAGAGAATGATCACCAACAATTTAGAGTGGAGGGGCTTGTTTTTATGGAAGAAGTACTTCAGGGGATCAAGAGCCCATTGTATTAAGAAATTGTGAACAACACAAAAAGGATCCCATGTACTTAAGCTTCTCAAGGCTGTCATTCTGAAAATAAAAGACAATCTCACTTGGGTGCCAATAAATGGGAAACAAATATATATTTGGGAGGAAAACATATTTGGACTGGAACCATTTCCAATATTTTGCATTAAAAAATTGGACAAAAAATAGAAACCTCCACACTCTTCATGACATCTCAAAATGGGATGAATCCTATGAGAAATTGAAAGGATGGAACTTTGGTTCCCCCTAGATAATTTGATGCCTTCGATCACTCATATTTCAAATGCACTGATGGATGTGCCCCATTGAATTATATGAGGATGATTGTCAAGCATGGGGAAACTCCTTCTTCATTGTTAAAAAAGGGTATCTTCACTAGCTAGAAGCTTCCCAACTACCGCAACGTTCAGCTCTGTGGAAATACATATGGAATAGTGATGGAATTACCAAGATCAATACCTTCTATTGGATCTTATCTCATAGAAATATCCTAACAATGGATCTTATCTCATAGAAATATCCTAACAATAGAAAATTTTAAAAACAAAGGTATAGTTGGCCCTTCCAAATGTTTTGAATAGAAAATTTTAAAAATAAAGGTATAGTTGGCCCTTCCAAATGTTTTCTATGCACCCAGTGTTGAAAAGTCATCTTTCATTTGTTTATTAAATGCGACTATACCAAGAAATTTTGGAGGGAATCCTTTTCTAGATTGGGATACTGCACTCGCTGGCTAGGGGATTGGGATGAGATGCTACTAAATTGGACAAAACAATATTCAGTGTCTTCCAAAACAAGAAATTTTTTAAGAGAGTATGGTTGGCCCTCTCAAAATTTCTATGTTGGAAAGTTTGCAGGTTGGGTCGAGAAACAAAAAAAATCAATAATGAATGGACTACACTTGAGCAAACAACAGTTAGAGAAAAATCTGTTTTTGTTAAACATTAACAATTAAGAAATATTGGATTGGATCGGGCTCTTGGTAGCAATGAAGATATATGGATTCGACAACTCATCTTGAGTACCAATAGCTCCACTACTCCGTCATCACACATTGGTTCTTCTCCCTCTTGGAAAATATGTAAAGGTACCTAGATTTTCATTAATGGTGGTTGCAATTACACTATTTTTCCCTCTTTTTGATAGAGCAGAAGAAATACGGTAGGAGCGAGTGGGATTCTCTATGATCCCAAGGGAAATAGGTTTAAGTAGTGCACTTGTAGTTTAGGAATGGTTTCAAACGATCTGGCCAAGGCTTACTCTTTGTTGTGTGGGATAATCATCACAAAGGGAGATAGTATTCAATCATTAGTGATCTTCAGGGACTCAATGTTGGTCATCAAATCAATGATAGTCCAATACAATCAAATGTGAAACAAATTCCAAAACTTGATCTCAAGAATCAAACACAAACTTGCCTAGTTTGAATCACCTTGCATATCAAACAAGATCTTAACTTTGAGGTAGACTACGAGGCCAATTTCAATGTTGAGTTAAGTCTAGGAATATTGTCAAGTAATGGGCATTTGAGTTACTAACCAATCCTTTAATTGGATGGAATGATGGATAATCAAAAATCCTTCCATACTGTTTTGCATGAAGGAGATGGATTGGAATTTTTTTTGGATGAGTGTGAGGTGAAGTTTTGTTCCCCCCTCCCATTTAATTTCTCAAACTACATTCATTCCTATTCATTGCTCATTGAACTATGTGATTTGGTTACTTAACATGGAAGCTAGAGGCTCTTTACGAAACATGTCTATGTGCTCAATAGTCTTGGCCTTACTAGTCCCTGATGATGGATCTGTTTGGGGTATAATTGGTTATGGTAGATTCATTCCAGGTGGTGACCCACCTTCTCAATCCAAGCTATTGGATTTGGTTATTTTGTTTCATGATGTATTCTAGGGTTTGCAGGGAGGTCACTACATAGTAACAATGGTTCTCGCATGGAAGGAAAATGAATGGAATCTAGGGAGAGAAGAATAATGTCAGTGTGTCTGGTTTCTAGCTCAAGAGTTTGGCATATTTAAAATGGTTAGAACAAATTTCCATCACAAACTCCTTGTCCTGGTAAGAAGATATCAATAAAATTGGCTTCTTCATTTTGAATTCTCTAAAAGGAAACTCAGACCTTTTGATATCCGTCTTCTCAAAATTGAACTAAGGATTTTCTTTGATAATTTAGGAAAAATTATGAATGAAGTAACAATGTGTGAATATGGTTTTCTTGGCCCGTTCGTGAGTTTATTGGTTTTTCAGTTCTATGGTCCTTCCCCCTTACTATCAATCGGGTTTATATCATTGGTTTGGGGTCATCTCTGGGTACCTTCTTTGCACAGTAATGGATAACGAGATGGTAAAATAATTTAGGATAGCTCTCCATAGACATGGGGAGATCTCTCAGGCTAATAACAATGCATTCTTTAACCTCAAAGATTTCAAATTTGAAATAGATAGATAACCTCTCAATGCCTTCCAATAATCAATGAACATAAAATTTGATTTATGAAGCCTAGAAAGAAGAATAATCAGTCCATCCACTTAGTGAGCCTATGAAAATTGAAGGCCTTAATTCTCCTCCTTTTGATTAGGGGAAAATATGTGCCGCACTTTCATATGTAATATGTGTGTCATCGGGTTTGTTGTTTTTTGGGTATCTATGTAAGGCTGGCCACCTGTAAGTCAACCTGGAATTTCTATTTTGTCAAGAGAATGAAAACATTGGTCATATGATCCGATCAATGTATAATCTGGAGGAAATCTATTGATACAAAATAATGTGCAAAGCTGCTAACTATGACACAACTATTAGAAATAATCTTAAGTCCTAACTAGATCTTAACAATTGGTTAGTTATGATATAGTTGTGGGGTCATTACTTTGAGTTGTATTATTAATGTACCATTGGTGTACATATTATTTGAGTTGGCTTGGATCCTTTTCCACCCGTATTCTTTGTCTACTTATTTTGTTAGTTATTTTACTTTATTGGCTATTTTCTTGCTCCATATTGTTATCATGTGGTATCAAAGAAATGTATGATACCTACGAGCCCATGGAAAAAATAATAATCGAGGAGAAAAGGGTCATTCGAGAGATGTTGAAAAATTGATGAAAGAGTATCTACATTTATTTATTCTGTAAGTGATCTTAAATTAGGGTTTGCGCTTATTTTGTGAGAGACTAGAAATATTTTTTGTGGCGAGTGGGTGGGAATCTTGTGTGTGCATTCGTTTTACATCTACTTTGGTATTCTGATTAAAAAAATTATTTACGATGCCAACTTGTAAATTGAACCTCCCTCATTATTTGATCATGTGGATGGTTTAGAAGTTCTGAGAACCTAACACATATGTAGTAAGGACTCGTTCCAAAAACTCTCTTGCATCTGTTATGCAGGTTCTGGCAGGTAAAAAAGGCTAAGGGTAAGCAAAGCGGCTAAATGAGAACCTTCCCATAATGTCTCACCTCAATGGGAGGTTCTTTCTATTTAGGTTAACACAGAGAACCTCCTATTTAACCTAGGGTTTTGAAGAGATTAAAGTATGAAAGTCAAGGAAAGTTCCTCCTCACAGGTTACAACCAAGGTGAGAGGAAATTAAGGCTAATCAACCAATATAAATGAAGTGTATGCCCAAATGAAAACACCTACCGGAACAAGACAACAGCATTTAATATATATATGCAGGCTATAACTTAGTCGGTTAGTACTTCATGTGACTATCGACAATAATATAAGCAATGAAATAACATATATTAATGAGATCAACGTTTTATTAATATGGCGGTGTAGAATATCAATTCATCAATAACTATTGAGATGGTGCAACAAACAATATATCCAATCAATCATTTACTCAATAAATACCTTTAACCATCATCTAATTGCTCATTATCCATGTTTGTTAGTCAGGGACAGACCGTAACTATGACGTTAGCCTAGTTGGGGTTAGTTTGGTTAGTTAGGGATTCAATTCAAGGTTTTGAGGGTTGTTTTGGACACTAGAACTTTTAGCGTTGTGTGTCTAAGATCATTTCAGGGTATATGGAGTCATTCAAAGAGAGAAAGAAAATTTGAAGGAGCAATAAGCCTTCTAAAGAAAGGAAGGGTTCTAGGGGCGTGTTGCAATGGCAGGGCCACAGAATCATAATCCTAGGGGAGAGAGGTTCACTCAGGTGTTGCTTAAGCAAGGCCTCATGCTCTTTCTCCTCCTTCTTTAGGTCAACTTGGAAAAACAACTAGCTTAGGAAAATGTGAAAACAAAGAGGATTTAATGAGGAGAGTGTTGCAATGGCAAGGCTCCATAAACAAAACCCTAGAGATGGGGCGACCACAGGTGTAGATAGCTGGAGCATAACATACCCCACCCTCCTTTTAACCTTTAAAATCAAAAGGGAAGAAGTGGGAAGAGTGTAGCAAACACTAGGCTCTTTCTTCCTTCCTCAATAGCTGAAAATTTCTCTCTAAGGGGACATATGACAGGACCTACTTGTGTGCTTGTCACCTAGGGTTTAAATCTGACCTGAAATT
The DNA here is from genome assembly GCA_010110895.2 of Picea sitchensis. Lineage (NCBI taxonomy): Eukaryota > Viridiplantae > Streptophyta > Pinopsida > Pinales > Pinaceae > Picea > Picea sitchensis. The sequence continues at coordinate 37,967 of SNQJ01S0026326.1, read as the reverse complement.
TATAAGTAAATGAAAGAATACTAACCTACAACTATTCAATCAGTACGCAGAAAAACACTTACATATAATGAAAAGCATGTGCAAACCCAGGTTGTAAACCTTCCTCAGAGAAATGCCAAAATATTCCAAGAAAAGCCCTCCATTAACAAGTGCCTCCTTTCAAAGACCAAATACCCAAACTAGGGTGCCAAATTAGACCTCACAAGTGTGAGTTTTGTTATTATGTTCAAATGAGGGAAACATCCTCAATATACGCTTGCATCTGTGACCTTTAATTAAAATTGGAGTCATTAAAATAGACAAGGCTACAAACCAAAATCATATTGTTTTAAATTAAAATGTCAAATTAAAAACATAATTGAGCTATAAAGAGATAAAAATCCCCTCTAACGAGGACGTTAGCCCCTTCTAGGTCAAATGAAGCATCCTGGAGCAAAAAGTTAGCCCTCATTGGGCTTCTCCAAGATGCCACACGTGCTAGACATCCTATCAAACTGCCACACACACTCAAGATGACGTCCAAACCTCCTGAGTGACATCTTGGCCATCAAAAGAAAAGCGTTCCATCTGAAGTGGGTCAACCCACAGTGACTTCCAAATAAAGTGTCCTGGGTGTAACGTACTTCTTTTTCTCATGTGAAAAGGCTCATCAATCTTTGTCGTGTCTACGCCCCTGACGGTCCCAACAACCATCTGCTGAGTGCCCATTTATGGAGTCACAATTAATCATCTCCCCCATGTGTCTGGGAGTCCAATTTTGTCCGAGTCGGGTATGGTCCTGTATATCAAAAACTACGCCCTCCACGAGTTCATTAGTCATAGGGATCATAGCAATGTCAATCACATTTCATCATTAATTTATCAAGTAAATACCATAAAACCCACGATATATCATCTAATAGCTTAAAAACATTACACTGACCTACTATACAAGTTGAAGAAAAAGACAAAAATGCCTATTGGGCCAACATTCATAAAGAGAGAGAAGGAAAGTTTCAGAGGATATCATCCAAGCCATGTAACATGAGGTGATGTGGTCAAGGGATGTCGGACATATGGGTGAAGTGAAAAGAGCAGGGGTGATATTACACAGTGGGTGCTTAACTGAAGATTGAGTTGTGCGATCATGGATGCAATTCTTCCAAGCCACTTTATTGCCTTTATTCTTGCTTTCTTTATTGCTTTTCTTATTTATTTTAAGGACTAACTAGAGGGAAAGCGCCTTGGCGTGGTGACCAAAAGCGTGATTGTTACCCACAAACACTTTCCTGCAGAGATGGTAAAGTGACCGTGATGAGACCCCTTTCCCTTGGCCGTACAGCCAAAGGTCTTGCCACAGCGTGGTAACGGTCAATAGCAATGCGCCTAGGTACCATGAACATAATGGGCTAGCTTGATGTAGCCCCATCCACTCTTTGGCTGGGTCTTGTTTTGTTATTTTTTTTTTTTGTTGTTTTCTTCATTTTTTGTCTTCTTATCATTTCCTTTCCACTTATTTACCTCCTTAGAAGCATCTTGGGGTTTTGTTTCTAGGCTTTTGTCTTTTAGTAGTTGCTTTTACCTTCGGGCCTTTAGCCTTCTTCCCACGAGATAAAGATTGTAACCTTGCAAACGGATCATCTAATGTCGGGACTGGGAATGGGGCGGATGAGTGGGAGATAATATGTGAAAGTGATGATATGATGGGAAGGACGGTAGCCCTTCAGAAATCCCCAGGTGGCAAACCAAAACCTATGGTGCAGCTTGCTGGGGTACCACAATCAATCCCCAACCACAGTCAGCGGGTTAGTGTAAGATCTAAGCAATTGTTAGAAATGTAAAGAATTTGATGCATATATCTGAAGGTATAATGATCAAATATGACACACACCATGATACACGGACCAATTACCTCATGGAGCAAAAGAGTCTTCTCTGATGCAAGACAAGTCGATGGTGATGGATGTTGTTAACGTGTAGGACAAGTCTGATGAAGAAAGAAGAAAGATGGGCCCTCGAGGTCCATGCTCAAGTCAATCCACTCGGTTACTCCTTAGGACACACGGCCAGGCCTGAGGCATGATCTCCTAGTTATCCTAGAAATCGAGGATAACATCGGGCTCCAACTCAGGGACATGTTCTGCTACTCATCGGAAGCATGAGAACCTCAACATCTACAGCATAGCACCGGACCTACTCCAAGCTCAAAGGGCATCGATAAAAGGTGGGGTGTTATTTCCACCCCACATATATCTATATATAATGAAATAAAACAATCAATATGCAGAGTGAGAGCAAACTAACATGAAATGTAAATGGTATAATGCATGAAGAATGCCTACCTACTCTACCTATGAGATTAGGGTCTGCGGAGGTAGTAGCGATATGTAAAGCATTCCTTTGGCGGTAGCTTGATTCTTCTTCCATGGTCTCTAGGTTGAAAGAATTTGTACTTGCACAACTCGTGATTTTATAAGGGCCTCCCCATAGATTGTCGAATTTTTTTTGCATACCAGGTTTCTCCTTTCTCTTATCTCACAATAGTACGAGATCTCCCTTAGTGAAGGTTATTTACTTTGCTTTATGATCAAAAGTGTTCTTGCTCACTGCTGATTTCTCGTCATTTGACCCAAGGCACCTCTTCACGTCTCATCTAGCTCTATCAACTGATTAATTCATCCTTGGATTGCTTATGCATCCATAGTGTATTGTTGAGCGAAACAAAACGAAGGACCGCAGGGATTTGGAGAGGGATTCTGAAGGTTTAACCAAGTCCATATACCGACTCAAAAGGAGTTTTTCCTGTGGGCGTTTTCTCTCATTATTCGGTCGCCCATCTGTGTATTTTTATTTTGCTTCTCATGATTTCTTATTTTCTTCAAAAACCTTTTTTAGAATATTCATGGGGTTCTTATTGGTTGATTCTGCGCTAATTCATTTCATTGTGGGTATTAGTTGGAGAGATGGGATAGGGTAATTCCATATTGAAACAAAATTCTACGAGCATAGGAGCTGAAAGCTTTGGCGTTATCCGTAGTGATCTTGGAAGGCACCCCAAACCTTGTTATGATCTGATCTTCCAAGAATTTCATGACTACTTCTTCGATGGACTTTTTTGTAGGAATTGATTCAGCTGTCTGGGTAATGTGGCTGGGATCACCGATATCATTACTTGAATTGTCTTTGAACTCACCAACAAAATCCAAACCCCATTGTTGAAAGTTGCCTCTACACCACAGTTTAAAAGTCTTTGGGAGTCACCGGTTTGCGGAGAAATCTCTTGGCAAGGTTGGCAAAGATCGGACGTCTTGGTAAGTGTCTGGCGAGAAAAAAGTGTTGGCCAATAATGGTTGGCCCTTAAAATCATATAGGCGATGAAATGCGGCGACAAAATGTCACCACAATTCCCGAGAATGCAATTCTTCAGGCTCTTCTTTTGCCTCTTCCTTGTTTACACATAGAAGTATAACGCCATCAGGATTATTCCATCCAAGTCCATCCTTGGTCAAGTAGTATTTCATAGCCTTCAATCTCAAATCCCTTTTCTTGTAATCCGCACTAAATTAGGGCAAGACAAGTTCTTTAGATAATAGCGATGTTGGATACCATTTTGTCTGTGTTCGGATTCACTAATCATTACATTTACTTGCTCACTCTCACCCATTTGTATGGATTCTTGGTTGCTTTTGGTTAGCGTTTGGGCCAAACCTTGTCCTTTTATTATCTAAAGAACTTGTCTTTTTATTATCTTGGTGGGTTTTATCTTTAATTCATACTCTTGGATTTTGGACATCCACTTTCCCCTGGTTCCTATGCAATCTTGTTGTGATAGAACATGTTTTATTGTTGGGTATGGGACATAAGCCTTGTTTTTATTGTAACCGATGTAGTTTCTTAAGTGTTTGAGGGACTTGACTAAGGCATAGGATTGTTTCTCTATGATGGAGTAGTTTAAATATGAGTCTCTTAGGACTTTACTCATAAAGGCCATGGGGTGTTCATAGTTATTAGCGTCCTTTTGCATCAGGACACCTGCAATAATAATCCTGGGATGCAAACTAGAATATTATGTAATCTTACGAAAAATCAATTAATCAAGATTGGGGCTTGGGAGATAGCATTTTGATGTCTTCAAAGGATTTGTTGGTCTTTTCATCCCATTTGAAAGCAACATCCTTTTTCAGCGAAGCACTCAAAGGTTTATCCTCGGTAGGTGGCACAAATCTGTGGATGAAGTTGATTTTCCAAGAAAAGATTGCAGGACTTTCTTGTTGTCACGGGTGGACATCCTTTATCGATTGGACTCTTTCAGAATCGAAGGCGGAGACTCTCTTGTGAGAATTGCGTGTCTAACAATTTTTCGTAAGTCTCCAATCCCAAAAATAGATTTCTTAGGATTAGGTGAGATACCATACTTTATGCATTGCTCAAAAACAATCCTAAGGTGGGAGAGATGGTCTTTCCTATTCTTGGACCCTGGCATGGGTCGTCTTGGTAAATTTCCTATGTTTTGTATGAGGTCTCTGAAGGAAAAGTCATTTCTCTCTGAAAAGTGGCACCAAAATTCATAAGACCAAACGACATCAGAATTACATAAAAGTTCACCAAGGTGTAGTGAATGCAGTTTTTGAGTTGGTCTTCCCTTTTGACTAAGACTTGGTTGTAACCTGAGAACCCATCTAGCATAGACATCATCCTTGCCCTTGACTGGTTAGATCAAATGTTCCATGTTGGGAGGGATAATTATCCTTTAAAGACAAGTGGTCGAGGTTCTTGGGAAATGGAAACCTGGGATATCACCATTTTTCTTGAACAGCTACCAAGGATTTGACATCCAATAAGAATTTTGATAGGGGGCTATGATGCAGTGATCAACCATCTTACGGAGAATCCTTTTTGTGTCACATTTACCAAATTAGGTTGATATGTCTTAGCTTTTGTCGGAATGGCTTGGCTCCTTCTACCAAGTGTATGGCGTGTTGGATGACATCCCCTATGAGCCTAAGTATTGTAGTTCCAAAAACAAGGTATCTCTGAATTCTCTGATGAGAGCTAGTATTTCCTTTATTTCTTTCTTGGTGGTCCCCTTTCCTATTTTGACCATCCTTGGGTCCATCTTTATACCGATATTGAATTCGGAGAAAACTGCTTGACTTGCTTGATTGTTCTCTTTTTCCTTGAAAACATCATGCCTATCAAAAAAATTCTCCAAGGGAATGAATCCCTTTGGGAGGGTGTTGTTAGGAAATTCTACAACTTCCAAGTTCATGGAGTCAGCTAGAAAAGTAACTTGTGAATCGGTAAATTCTTTGTTGTTCTCCACCGTAAAGATAGATAATTTGATCATCATCCTCGAACCCCTGCCAATGCTCCAAATTGTGGGGACAGAGGGCCTAAAAAGAACCTCCACCTTGCATAAGTCATGAAGAGGTACCTCACAAGGTTGTAAAGTGGAAGTGAGCGACCGAAAACGCTCGACCACGTGGTTTTCTCTTCTTGAGAACGACCCAGTTGACACTAGAGGATTTTGAAGGGTTTGAGCCCACATCGATGCTTTCAACTTTCATTTTTAGTGGAAAACCTCATCAAAACTTATGACACAATGAGGTCTGAGTCCCATTTCACTTCCAAGATTGTAACAACTTTGTCAATTGCCAGATTGAGTCCCAAAATCAGGAAAACTCGCCTGGTATATATTGTTGGTTGCAATTCCATCTATGAATGGTAGAGACCTCACGAGAGAAATTTGTTAAAAACTACTCGGCCCTTTGATCAAAGCGAGATTATTGATCCATCGATTCAAGGGTCATATTCCTTCGGTTTCTTCAGCGGTATCCATATCTAACTTCCTTCTTGGATGAACCAATCATTAAGGCCCTTATTGATTAGCAAAGTTGGTCATTTCTTCATCGAGGGTCTCAGCAGGGAGCCAACTAGGGGATCATTATAGACAATAAAGAATCCTCCGGGATGAGGGATAGTTTCTTTGGATTGCTTCTTGTAAATACTTCCATTCAGGTGCTTTATGAGATCTTTGTGAAGAATAATCCTGAAATTGTTTACATCATCTATGATGACCACATTTATCAAGAAAGGAGCGTTGGGGCATGAGTCAAAGGCCACCTCGATGTTGTTAATGATTCCTTTCACAAAGTCACCTACGGTATTTTCTCATGAGATCTTAGGACCTAATTGATACATAACTTCTTCCATCATCATGTTGGTTGTAGCACTTGGGTACAGGAGACAATTGCGGAGGAGAGAATCTTTGACTCGGAAGGAGAAATAAAAATGTGTGAACTCGCAAACTATGGAAACAAGGTGTCCCACTTGGTGGATAAAGAGAGAAATCTCGGAAGACTTAACTGGCACATTTGGTGAGTAGCCTCAACTTCATCACCGAGTTGGTCCTCAAAGGGAACGGGAAGGCATAACCTTATAGGGAACTACGAAGTCTCCTTGAGAGACATGGGGTGATGTGACCGACCAAATGAAATCAAAACTATCGGCTGGGTCCAATCGAGTTCCGAGGATGCTACTCACGGCGAGAAGTGACAAGATTTTGCATCCTCAGGTAAGTCATGCATCCCCCCTTGTGTGTTACTAAAGTCGAAACAATTGAAACTCTCAGAGTAAGACCATTTGTGAGGATCAAGATTAATTGGGGGTGCAAAGCTTGTTAAAGTGAATTGGCGGTAGAGGCACGATGGCCAATAGCCACTAAATTAGTGGAGTCGCCAGTTAATTTGCTTGAAAGTATCAAAGAAAAATAAAATCAGTGGGTCGCCGAGGAGGGTAATCTTGTAAGAGAAAAGGTCTTTGGGGCAAGGCTTGCAGTATTTGTCGTGAAGAAGATTGACTCATTCCCCGACAGCGATGCAAAATGTTTATCACACCGGTTGTAGCTAGGTCAAAAATCCCTAAGGACAAAAGGCCAAAGCTGGCCAGCCGAACCTTCCCACACAATGTCACCTCAATGGAAGGTTCTTTCTATTTAGGAGGTTAACCGGGGAGGCGATCCCGGTAACATAGGGTTTTGAAGAGGTTAAAGGTATAAAGTCAAGGAAGGATTCCTCCTCACGGGTTACCACCAAGGTCAGAGAGTCGACTAATCAACCAATAAATGAAGTGTGTGCCCAAATGAAAAAAAAACACCTGCCCGAAAAAAGACAACAACAATACAATATATGCGGGGCTATAGCTGTGATGGGTTAGTACTTCATGTATGACTATCACGACAATAATATATAAGCGATGAAACAACAGATATTAATGAGATCAAACTTTTGTCAATATAGCAATGTAGAGTATCAATTCATCAATAACTATTGGAATGATGCAACAAACAATATATCCAATCAATCATTTACTCAATAAATGTCTTTAACCATCATCTAATTGCCCATTATCGTGTTTTTTGTGTCAAGATGGAATAACCAACAATGATGTCAGCCTAGTTAGGGACAGATTTGGTTGGTGGGACGAAAATTCAAATTTTTACAGGGAGATTTGTTTTGGACACTAGGACTTCAATGTTGTGTGTCTAAGATGAGTTCTAGGGTATATGGAGTCATTCAAAGAGAGAAAGAAAATTTGAAGGAGCAATAAGCTAAAGACAAGAGGGAAGGAGGTTCAAGTGTTGCAATGGCGGAGACCCTAGAATCAAAACCTAGGGGAAGAGGCTCACTCGGTGTTTCTTAAGCAAGGCCTCGTGCTCTTTTCCCCTCCCCTTCTTTAGGTCAAACTCCCGTAAGCGGCTAGCAAAGGAAAATGTTGAAAACAAGAGGATTTGTGAGGGAGAGTGTTGCAATGGCAAGGCTCTATCACTAAAACCTAAAAGATGGACGACCCTAGATGTAGATAGCACAGAGCTTTGGGGCGTCACCCTCCTTCCCAACCTTTAAAGCTAGCTTGAGGGAAGAAGTGAAGAGTGTAGCAAAGAGCTGCTCTTTCTTCCTCTTCCTCAATGGTACGAGAATTTCTCTTCTAAGGACGCGACAGGACCTGCTTATTGTGCTTGTCACCTAGGGTTTAAAATCAACAATTTATAAGTAAATGCAACAATACTAACCTACAACCATTAAATAAAGTTTCTTGGGAAAACACTTACATATCATGAAGAAGCATGTGCAAACCCTAGTTCAAAGCCTTCCTTCAAGAGGAATGCCAAAAGCCCTCCCATAAGAGTTGCGCCTCACTTTGAAGACCAAATACCCAAACTAGAGCACAAAATTAGACCTCACAAGTGTGAGTTTTGTGTTATGTCCAAATGAGGGGAAAAACATCCTCAATATACCAGCATCTGTGACCTTTAAATTAAATTAGGTCATTAAAATAGCCAAAAAGGCTAATAACCATTGTTTTACATTAGCTTGCTAAGTAAACTGGGCAGAAATGAGCAAAAATTGAGGAGCGTCAAGCCCCTACGAAGTTGTGCTTACAGGGCTAATCCGACATCCGGTCGGACATTAGCCCTTTTTGGGCTCCTCCCGGTTGCCTGCGTTGCCAGCAGTCAGTCAGCAATAATCGCGGATCAGTCATCATCTGGATCCAGTTTTGTCCGTCGGTTATGGTCTTGCACATCAAAAAATTTGCCCTTCATGGGCTCATTAGTCGCAGGGATCGTAGCAATGTCAATACTGTTTCATCATTAATTTTGTAAGTACATGCATAAAACCCTTGCTATGTCATCCGGCAGACGCATTACACATATCTACTATGCAAAGTTGAAGAAAAGACAAAATGTCCTATTGGGCCATCATCCATAAGAGAAGGAAAGTTTCCGAGGATATCATCCAGCCATGTAACCGGCATTGCGGGTAGAGTGAAGGCAGGGTGATATTACATTTTGTAGAAGGTGAGTTATTTTGTCATGGATGCAATTGTTTCGAAGCCCTTTATTACCTTTATTTTCTTTTCTTTGTTGCTTTTTTCGCATTTATTTCAAAAGGACTAACTAGGGGACATTGACTTGGTGGTGTCGAGTTGGCGGTGTTTACCCTGAAAGCACTTTCATGAGATGATAAGGTTGGCTGCGATGATGAGACCCTTCCCTTGTCCACACAATACAACAAAGGTCCTTGCTTTGCCACAGGCGTGGTAACGGTTAATAAAATGTCATCTTTGCTAGGTACCGCATGAACATAATGGTAAAAGCTCCTTAGACCCCCAATCCTTTGATTGGGTCTTGTTTTGTTATTTTCTTGGATTATCTTATTTCTTCTTTGAGAGGATTTTATTGCCTTCGGGGATCCCCAGGTGAAGCATCTCTAGGTTTCATTTTTTATGGATTTTGTCTTTTAACAACTTCTTTTACTTTACGGGCCTTTAGCCCTTCTTCCCGAGATAGGTGTAACCACGCAAAATAGAATCAACAAAATGTCGGACCGGGAATGGAAGCGGTGGGAAGATATAAGATGTAAAATTGATAAGATTGTGGGAGCGGACTATGGCTCTTCAGAAATTCCCCACGGTGGCAAACCAAAACCTACGGGTACACGCTTGCTAGGGTACCCAATCAATCACCAGACCGGTCAGGGTTAATGTAGATCGAGAAGAAGTTGTCAGAAAATGAAAATTTGATGCATATATTCGAAAGTTATAATGATCAAATATGACACACACCATGATACGGACCAATTACCCTCATGGAGCAAGGTCTTCTCGCGATACAAGATTAAAGCGAAGATGGATGTTGCTATTGACGGGACAAGTCGATGAAAGAGAAGAAAGATGGGCCCTCGAGTGCCATGCTCAAGTCAATCCCTCCCTCGGTACTCCATGTCTAGCACAATGTGGGCCTCGAGACATGAAATCCTAGTTATCCACAGAAATGGGATAACACATCCCATTAGTTTTTTTTTAAACGTGAGAAGGGAGTGACATTGTATTTGGAGATTGAATTTGGGGGTTTATGTTTAGTTTGCAAGAAATCTCCTCTATCTTGAATAACCTTTTATGAATAGACGTGCCTCCTTCTCACTGGATGGCTTCTCCCTAATAATTCCTTCATGGACAACCACTTGATCTGCAGTTATCAGAAGTAATGGCTTTGAGATTATTTCACCGTCTTTGAAATTTGCAATCTTTGATATAATAGCCTATGTTGATGAATGAGCCATGGCTGAGACATTCTCCATATTACAAAATTGTGAGATGTGGACCATTGCAACTATGCGAGTCTTTCTCTCAGCTTACAAAACTAGGAGAAATCCCCTAAGAAGGATGCGTGGTTCCTGCCTGAGACAAAACTAGGAAAGTAGAGATAACCTCCTCCATTCAAAAAGTGATAAGAACTCCAGATGATTATCCGATTGGGAAAGGTGATACGTTTGAGTTAGGCGTGTCTGTAAGAGCACAAAGTGTGAAATCCCATGTTGGGTTGTACGTCATGGTGCAATGTATTAGCCTCCTTTGAGCAATAGTGTTGATGAGAAAACTCCAAATGATTCTCTTGTGTGGGGCAGTGGGAAAGAATATATGCAGCCAGAGTGGACATGCACATGAGCTGACATATAGGTGTGACGATGTGAAGATGCGGTTCTTCACATTATTGTCTGGTGAGCGGTGGCATCCCTATGGATGTGCCCCAATTGGATGAGCACTAGTGGGTGGGTGTATCAGATCCTTTATATATATTGTTCAAAGTCGGACACGCTTGTAGCCATGGTGGTATGTAAGAGTGAATTGAAGTACATATACAGTGATTAATAATAAATGTAAAAGATAGTGAATCTGGTTAATATTAGTATAATAATGGCTCATTTATATTGTGACTTAGAGAGAATTAGAGCCCCTATTGTGCAATGAACCTTATGTTGATGAAAATTCTAATATAAGAAGAAGATTCTGTTATTGGAATGTATCCTTATTGTGAGTTTAATTTCAACAGGGAAAGAGCATTGCTTGGAAAAGTCTTGCGGACCTCTCTTGGTAGTGTCTTCGGGTTTGACTTTCTCATACATTGTTCTAGATCTTTCTTGGTGGTGAAGTCTTTCTCTTGAAGAATAAAGAAATGATTTGATGGTTTCTTCCCTACCGTTGAGAAGGGCTTCCCAAGATACTTCTTGTGTTCTTGACCATGGTGCTTCCATGTGATTTTGATTGTTGCAACATTCTTGTTTATGGTTAGACAAATGCAAATTGAAATAAACAACATGCTTAACCTGTCTTATTGAAAAATCAACAACCTCTGCCTTTTCTTCAACCAAATCCATTACCAGATCTTCGGGCTTCTCTCTCCCAATAGCTCTCTAAGTCCAATATCTGAGTCATGACAGTAAAATTAAACTCCATCTCTCTTAAAATAAATTGGTGAGCTGCTGAAGTTGAACCTAATATAATCTTGAAGGAGAATATAAATCCATATTCTTCTGACAGAACAAAGAACAATTCTGAATTTCTTAGCTCTTGGTTTGTCTACAAATGAACAAAGGAAGGTGCCTAACAGTTCAAATCCAAATGAGACATAGAACTGACAATCATTTCTTCTGTTGAATAAGATCATTGGAGAAGATTAATGGTCCGATCATTGGAGAAGATTAGTGAAGTGTGCAAAATTCATTAGTTTCCCTCTATCTATAACGAAAGTTCAAAGTTCGAAACATGTGAAGCATCCCTCGATAGGTGGAGAATCCGAAGTGAATTCAATGTAAATAAATTGACATGTTGTAAATAGAAGGAAGTTTGCTCAAGACTTCTATTATCATGGTTTTGCCTCTTCTACGAGGCAATAAATTGCAAACCTAAGTGTTTACCTTCTCTCCATCTTGTGACCTATATTTTTGGTATAAATTTGTTGTTCATTTGTTTGAAACTTGTTTAATTTGAGAAAAGAATGAAGTGAATTCTACGAAAACAAATACCAGAAAAAACGTTGGAACAAGCTTTCAAAGATTTGAAGAGAAAATATGGATTCAGAAGAAGTTGGTAGGACAAACTTGGTGGAAACACCAACAAGAAATCCCTATTTGTCTGGGTTTGTCATAGTTTTTGGCATTGTGGTGCACCCTACTCGATCATTTCTGCGAGAAACATTATGATGCGTAGTCGCGATGAGCATGGGCCGGTGAAGGTGAAACAAATTGTTGTTGAATGAATTAAAGGAGCGATCCTTCATTTGGATCATCCAAGTGCCAAGACCATTCATTTCTAAAGAGGCTCTCAATCCATGTCATGCAAATTCATGGAAGGTAAACCACAAAAATTGGGTTGCGATTTAAAAATTAAAAATTATGATGGGAAAACTCTAAAGAAGTATTATAGAAATATTATATAAAAATATGCATTGAGAGTTTATAGTTAAAAATGATGAAGGAATCCCCGGATGGGGTGATAGTATGAACTCCCGGCACGATGTGGATCAGGGCGTGTGAGACCACCGCGTGCGTGGCCAGATCAGCAGGCTTCAGTATCACGATGGTCAAAGCCCATAAAATGGATTTGATGGGCAAGGTCAGTGGCATTTACGCCACCCTAAGCCTCCCGTCTATCTGTAACATGGCTTGGATAATGGCTCTCGTTATTCCACCCAGCTTGCGTTTGGAAGGGCTCCTCCCTTCCCGACATGGCTGGCGCTAAACCTCCTCTGCAACTTGGTCCACCGGCTACCTACAATCCTGGCTCCTTGCTCCTCATGCAAAGCATCGTCCACCTGCACACATGAGGGAACACATAAGGGGGAAGCCCAAGCGGGACTCCTCATGGAAGCCCCGCCGACCATCCCTCTCGCCTTCGACCTCCCCAATCACAGGCTCTTCTACCCATCCCCAAATTCTGTCCCCTGGCGCCTCCCCACTTCCAGCTCAGACTAAACTTCGCAGACCTTCGACCACCACGCCTCCTAAGCAGTCTACACTCCCACGCGCCATGGCCACCATCCCAAGCGGATCGCCTATGACTCTGCACAGTCCTATTGACCCCCGGATGAAATTCTTCGCGTCTATGTCTTTCCCAGCCTCCTCGAGCACCTGGCGAAGTGAACCTCGGGCTTTTGGGGCAGCCAAGCGGCTGCGTCTCCACCCACCGACCCAACCCGACAGAGACAATTTCAGCGAAGGGCGCATTCCTCGACCCTCGTCTTGAGCTTTCGGAAAGAGTGTGGGACATAAGTTGCCGTTTATTACCAGAGAGACGAAATGGGCGCGTTTCCTACGGATCCTCATTTATGCAAATGGGCTCTCCAGAGACTCTCGGGAAAAATTTGCAGAGTAAACGCAGGTTCGTGACATGTTGCAACAAGCGGCCGAAGCCCGAGAAGAGCGAACCACAATGACCCACGAAATTAAGCAGGAAGGTGGGAACAAAGGGGACGATCATTGATAAACTGCCAATGAGAACAAGGCCGGAGGTTCGGCCCGGCTTTTAGCCGTTGTTTGCGTTCTGTTGCTATCTAGACTGGGTGGCTTTATTTTTGTTTTACTTGTTTTCATTGAAATGGCGTCTGGGTACGATGGCTTCGGTGGTAATTTGGTTTTCCCCTCTGCATGTTTGAGGTCAGGTAACTTCTGATGGTTAATTTTTGTAATTTTGGAACCTCGGTTAAGCCATAGCGATTTCCCTGCCAATAACTTTTTGTACAAAAAAAAAAAATGATGAAGGAAAATTGTAATTAGTTGGATATCAAATCATTTTGTTAAATTGTAAGGAGAAGACATCTGATATTTTGTAAAATTGTAAGGATTATTAAGTGTTGATTAGAGAACATTAAAGCTCAATCAAACACTTATTGGCGGGGCTGACATTGACAAGCCAATCCCCAATGAATCTCTTATGGCAGTGTATAGCGTTATTATGGTGTATGGTGTTGGTGTATGGTTGTATGGTGTCTACTATGCCGTCTTCATGATGCCCATTAAATCGCATTAAGGTGGTATAGTCTAATTCATTAATGTGATATAAGGTGCCTACAATTACAATTAAGGTGATATAAGGTGCCCATTACACAAACAATCTTGCTATTTTTTCATTGATTATTGCATATTTTTTGGTATTATAAGGAGCATTTGATGTTATAAGATGCTTTTATTCTTGGCGTTATAATGAGTTTTTTTTGGAGGTTATAAGGGGAGTTTTTGGAAGTCATAAGGAGTCCAACATATTTTTGTGACCATGAAGTGGATAAGAGTCGAGGATCTTTGTGGATTGATTTACATTATTGCGCGAAAGCTCGTAAATATAACTTTGAAGTGCTGCATAAATCGAGAGGAAGTTACCTAGGGGTCCAAAAGAGGCCTTAGTTTTTACACATTAGGCATATTTGAAGCACTTCAAAATCACAGTGATCGATAAAATGTTTAATATGTTACACATATTGATTAGCAAGACTCCAAAATCTACAATTCCTATGAAAGGGCATACTAATGTTCTTACTTGTTTCTCATAATGCACAAAAGGTACATCTACCTTGAGCAACAAAGTTTTTGGGATTGATGTCATTTAATATTGACACCGAGGAAACAAACCAAGAACAAGAAAACAAACTTGTTCTTGTTGATTGTGAGTTTCATTCTTTTTCGTTTTATGAGGTTAGTGTTGCCTTGATTGATGACACTTAAAACAAAGTGGATAAATTGAAATTTTAGCATGAGGATCAAGTTGAAAATATAGATAAATTTGTTAGACCATGGGAAGAATTAAAATTTAAATGAAACAAATATAGTTTAGGATAGAAAGGAAGGAAAATTTGATAAGGAACATGCACATGATGTTGATTAGGATGTTGATCTGATTTTGATAATATTATTGTTGAGGATATTGATGATAATATAAGTATTGAGGATTTGTTGGTTGATGATGCTTGGTTGGACAAAGAACTTGTATTGTGTTGAAATTGTCACCAAGTTGGTCATGTTGAGTTAAAATGTTTTGATATCCACCCATGTGTTTTTTGTGGAAAGATAAACCATGTCTCAGAAAGGTGTTTTGAATGGTTAGGGACTTGGCATTGGAGTTTGGAATCTAAGTTATTGGAATGATCTTATCAACGAGTTTATACACAGGTACAAGCATACTTGATTGGAAATATTTCTACAGTTGATGGGCATGAATGTTTTATAGGATTTGATGATCTGGGCATGATGAAGGGGCTGCCAGTGTAGTCTTCGAGTTGAAGATCGAGTCTTAAGAGTCTGCTCAAATACTGTTTGATTACCCTTTACACTTTTAAAAGGGGTATACTCATTATCTAGACTTCTCACTTTTTAGTTGACAAGGGGGAACTTAGTGAAAAAGATGTTGGAAGCAAATAAATATTGAGAGGAAACATGTAACTTTTGAATGGTTAGGGACTTGGCATTGGAGTTTGGAAGCTAAGTTATTGGAATGATCTTATCAACGAGTTTATACACAGGTACAACCATACTTGATTGGAAATATTTCTACAGTTGATGGACATGAATGTTTTTTAGGATTGGATGATACAGGGCATGATCGAGGCCCGCTTGATGTAGTCTTCTGAGTTGAAGATCGAGTCTTAAGAGTCTGCTCAAAGACTGTTTGATTACCCTTTTACACTTTCAAGGGGGATATATCTCATTATCTAGACTTCTCACTTTTCAGTTGACAGGGGGGGAAATATTGATATGTCAAACTTCAAGTTTTGAAGTCTAACTTAGAGGATTGTAGTTTATGATTGATTATGGATTCAAGATTCATGATTGCAGATGAGTTTATGATTTCAGGATGATGGATGATCAAGGATTGTTTCAGGATATGTTGTTTGCTTCCTGATTGGATGATGGATTTGATTGGTCAATTTGACCCTCACATGATTTTTGCCGAGACAGTTTAACACTTGGAAGTTTATGATGGATTTGTGATTTTTGATGGATATTGGATGGATGACTTGCCACATTTTGACATTCGATGGATTTTAGTCACTTTGTGACTTTGATGGTGGTTCGACAGTTCAACACCTTGATGACGGTTCAACATTTTTTATTGACAGTTTTGATTTGTGATAGTACTATTAGTTCACTTGGTTTACTACACACATGATTTTTATGGATACATGATTTTTTTTTTGGCTACAAGATTTTCATATACAGGTTTTGGATGTTGTTCAACACTTTTTCTTGTCAGCAAGATTTTTTGGCAGTTTTTTATGTGTCGATATGTGAGAGATTCATAGTCTTCGGACTTTACAGGGATGATCTTCAGATCTAGCAGAGGACATTAGTTTCTTCTGCATTTGTGCTTGGCACATTCAAGTTTGTTATGAATTTTCAGGATTTGGGATGTGTTTGACATGTATCCAATTCACTTATCATCAGGGTTTTATCTCATCGGTTTTGGGTTCACTTTAGTGAACACCTACAGGTTGTCTAACTCATTTGTTACATAGTGAGTTTTCTAGACTTGGTTTCAACATCCACTTTTGGCGGTTTTTTAGACAAATCTTCATAGACACTCATGAGATTTCAGACCATGAGTTACATATTGAAGACTTTGGATATCTTATTAAGCTTTTGCACTATTTTTTATTTCCAAACTGATACATTTGTACGGACTTAAGATTAAAGGGGGGTTTGTTAGAAATAATCCTAAGTCTTAACTAGACCTTAACAACTGGTTAATTATGATACAGTTGTGGGGTCGTTACATTGGGTTGTATTATTAATGTACCATTGATGTACATATTATTTGACTTGGCTTGGTGCCTTTTCCACCCGTATTCTTTGTCTACTTATTTTGTTGGTTTACTTTCTTGGTTATTTATGTTATCAACTTTTGCACTATTTTTTATTGTTGAGCTAATACATTTTTACAAACTTAATATTAAAGGGTGTTTGTTAGAAATAATCTTAATTCCTAGCTATACCTTAACAACTGGTTACTTATGATATGGTTGTGGGGTCATTACATTGAGTTGAATTATTAATGTACCATTGATGTACATACTATTTGACTTGGCTTAGTGCCTTTTCCACCCGTCTTCTTTGTCTACTTATTTTGTTAGTTATTTTATTTTCTTGGTTATTTTCTTGCTCCATATTGTTATCAACAACCCCCTTTTATTTAATATAAAATGTTTCAATTATATTAAAAAATATTAGAGGTTGCCTTGAGCTATATATGAGATAGGATTCATTCTCGTCCTAGAATTCTCATACCAAATCTAAAGGTGTCATTGGTTCTATGATCACATAACACCATTTTCTCTAAGTATTGAATTGGTTTGTCATAGGTTTGATCAATAGGCTTGTGGACTTTCCTAGTTCGAAGAGCAACACATTTGGGTAATTCTGTCTTTTTGACATTACAATTGGATGTATTTGGGCCCCATGAAATCTAGAGGTTAGAATAGGATTTGGCGAGTGTTGTGATCCTTAACCTATAACTAACATATCACTCCTAATTAATAATCGTTCAAGTATTAATTAATCAACGTGGGGATCCATTTTTTATTCGTTTAACACCTAAGTGGAAGGACACAAAAGTATCAGAAGGGAGTGATATGATCCTGCCTACTTTGGATGTTGCAGCGAAAACCATACAAAGGCAACTATGTTTGGTTTATCGGGTAGAGTGCAATCCAAGGAGTAAAAACTTTATCAATTAAGTAGGTGATAGTAGGAAAGTATTAATTATAGTTCGGAATTGTGCCTAAAATATAGTAACAACGTACGAGCAATATGAATGGAAATGAATGAGCATTTCAACCTCCTAATTTATGAACTATCGACATTGTTTTTCCTTATTTATATATTGCTCAAGGCTATGGAGAGGACTATTATAA
>SNQJ01S0026325.1:109442-122636 GCA_010110895.2 Picea sitchensis | reverse complement strand
CGTTAAAGGTAGAAAGGTCAGGGGTGTCCTAGAAGCCATGAGGACCATTGATCTGAAGGATGGGGATGCCATCAATGGAGATTAGCGCAGGGGTTAGGCACCCCACGACAAAATTCATTTTATCAACCTTATGTAATATCAAATGCCATAGAAGTTTTCGATCTGGATTGAAGGTCATATTTTGACCATCGATCATGTCAACCTATCATCTGCTTACGTCTAGAGGCTGAGTTGGACTGCTCTGATTCGTCGAGTTCCCTATAGAGGCTTATTGATATTTTAATGGCTTTATCGACCCTGGTTGTCTCATGCATAGATAAAACTTGCTGGACCTTCATGGAGTTCACTAGTGGCAAATACGATGACAAGTGTTCGAACTCAAACCAGATATTTGTTTACCTTTCAAGCAATAAAAGTTGATGGTGCAACAATGTAAAAGGTGAAGAGGGGCCATGAAAACAAAAATGGAATGGAGGACAGGCTACATAAACCACAAAAAAAATCAACATGATGGGTGGATAGGGTATAAAAGAGAAAAGGACATGGGTGCAGACCTAGGTACCAACATTGCCTCCAACTAGGGATAGATCATCCCTGTGAGGTGCTAAGAACTGTAGATTGGTGCCTTATCCCTTGGGCTTACATAATTACTCTTACCTTGAATCAATTATCTTTGTTCATGTATGCCAATGCTATTCATCCTCTACTGTGCCTCAACCATGCATTTTATTGAACTGAAGACTAAGATTACACCCCAATGCCTTCGTTGGGCTATGGATTCTTATTGTCGATCAACTTATAAATGAATTGAAAAAGAAATGCTCGAATGACGAAATTTATTTAACACACCCCTAACTAATAAAAAATGGCAATCAAAGGAAAGCACCTATGGTACAAGAGGGACCTTCCCCATCTTTAAGAAAAATAGTGTTTCGGGAAGTGCCCATTTACTGGGTCTCCAAATATCTCTGCATCATTCAGGTTGTGTAAGCTAAAGGTATCATTTTCCATCACCTCAAGCACCTTAAAAGGGAAAACCATAGGTTGTCAAATTTACCATGCTTGGACTTATCATCCCTTCTGGCATCCCACCTCAAGACCAACTCACCTTTCTGAAAAATCTCCTTCTTGGTTTTTTTGTCAAAGGATGATTTGATCTTGCTCTGGTATGCTTCAGTCCTCTGATCCAGTGCTTCTCTTCTTTGCTGAACTTCTATAATATGGGATATTCTTCTTTGGATGTCATTGGGCTCCTCCATATCTTCCTGTAAGAACTTTAGGACTGGTATACCAAGTTCAGTGGGAAAAATAACATCTATTCCATAAACAAGATGGAATGGTGAGGTTCCCAAAGAACTCTTGGTGTTGATTATGTCAGCCCACAAAGCATACTTGAGTTTGGAGTCCCATGATTTCTTGTTGTTAGTCAGTAACTTCTTTATAATCCTGATGAGAGTTTTATTTGACGACTCTACCAGACCATTCCCTTGAGGATAATAAGGTGTGTAATGTGTCAAGGAAATGTTATGATAGCCACAAAAGTCGATCATGGCTTTGGACATGAATGCTTGGGCATTGTCTGTTAGAAGCTTGCTAGGGAAACTAAATCTGGAAAAAATATTGGTTTCTAGGAAATTGATGATCACCTTGTCAGTGGCATTCCTGGTGGGTACAACCTCAATCTACTTTGTGAAGTAATATGTGGAAATGAGGATCCACTTGTGTTGTCCATTGGAGGGTGGATTTATCTATCCTATGAATTCTTGCCTCCATTGCTTAAATGGACCACTAGCAGTGATAGGTTTTAGGGGTAGTGATAACAACTTCTGTTTTCCTGCAAATATTGACACTCATTGTAGGCCCTGACATCAACAAACACATTAGAGAAAAGGGTGGGACAATAGTATCCTTCCCTCAAGATCTTGAGAGTTGTGGCCTTCCAATGCTGGTGTCCTCCACATACTCCTTTGTGAATTTCTACTATGACTTGTTTGGCCTCATTTTCATCAAGGAATTTTAACATGATGCTAGCCAGATCTCTCCAATACATGTTCTGGTTTGAGATGCAAAATTTGATGGATTTCAATTTGAGAGACCTAGCCTTTGTCTTCTTCACATCTGGTGGACATTCAAAATGTTTCAGAAAATAGATGATGTTTTTATACGAAGGTGAAGAGGAGCAGTTTTCAAATACTTGTAAGCTATCTTGTCCAGGCTGTATGATGGGTGCATCTGATTGGGTGAATATTTGATGCAATTCTAGCACCTTACAATTTGATTCTGATAGAAATTTGGCCAGTCCTTTCCCCTTGATCAGCTTAGTAAGCTTTATGTGTAGGTCATACTTCAATAGTTTGACAATCCATTTTCCTCTTTTCCCCTCACTGTCTGATTGGACCAGAATCTCTTTGACACTGCTGCTAGGAACAAAGGTTGTTATGCTATACTGTAACACATAAATCCTGAAGGCTTTGAGGGATTTGACTAGTGCATAAGCCCTCTTTTCTAATATATCATACTTCATCTCAAAATATCTGAGAACTCTGCTGAAAAAGGCTATGGGATGTTCATACCCTTCTTCATTTTTTTGTAATAATAAAACAACAATGGTTTCCTCTGAAGCAAAGGAGAAGATGAAGAAATATTTGGCATAGTCAGGACTGGCTAAAACATGGGCTTCAACTAAAACCTACTTGATTGTTTGGAAAGATTATTTTGCCTCCAAGGACCATTTTATCACAACATATTTATTCAACATGTTAGTAATAGGCTTCAAAATTTCAACAAAATTAGGCACAAAACATTTGAGGAAGTTTATCTTACCAATAAAATATTGGACAACCTTTTTATTTTTGCGGATCTCAATCTATTGAATGGCACAAACCCTCTCTGGATCAATTTTTATACCTCCTACTGATATGATGTGGCCCAGGAGCTTTCCTTCTGGCATGGAAAAGTGACACTTTCTAGGATTAAGGGATATTCCATATCTCCTGCATTTCTTGAAAACCTGCTCCAAATGATGCAAATGTTCCTTATCAGACTTGGATAAAATGGTTATGTCATCCAAGTAAATGAACATAAATCTTTCTTTTCCCCCACAAAAACTATGTCCATGGCCCTTTGAAAAGTGGCTCCTGAGTTCATCAGCACAAATGGCATTTTGTCATACATGAATGTTCCCCATGGGGTGGTGAATGTTGTTTTTTCTTTTTCCCCCTCACACACTGTTATCTTTTTGTAACCAGAGCATTCATCTAATACGGAAATTTTGTGTGCACCTACCACCCTCTGTAAAATGTGATCCATCTTGGGGAGGGGTTAATTATCCTTTAGAGAACACTTGTTGAGATTTATGAAGTCAACAAACAAGCGTATCTCACCATTTTTTTTCCTTACATTTACTAAGTTGGCCACCCAGCTAGAGTACCTCAATGGTACAATAATCTTGGCATCCAACATTCTTTTCAACTCTTTCTCAATTATGGACATTAACATAGGATTACATTGTCGAATCTTCTGCCTGAATGGCTTGGAGCTAGTCTTGAAAGGGATCTTATACTGGATGATGTCAGTGTCAAAAGTCTTAAAATCTTCATAGGACCATGCAAAAGTATCAACAAACTGTTTGATGAGACTGACATACCTATCTTTTTTCTTTGCAGCTAATGATTTGGACAACTTGATGATCTTAGGATTCTCAGTGGTCCTGATATTGCAATTTATCACCTCTTCTTCTTGACTCTTCATGGAAGCTCCTTTGTAAACATCATTATTGTCAAAAAATCTCTCCAAAGGCACTAGTCCCTTTGGAATATGGTTGGTATTTAGGTCCACAATATTATGACTAGCCACTGTCTTCAACAGAGGAGATGCTTGTTGATCTTCTAATTTGTCATCTTCACCTTCTTGGCCCTTTTGATCAATTTAGATATTGGAGAATTCATCAATGGAGTGTAGAAAAATATGCAGCTCCATATCATCACTAAAGACCTACCAATGATTTCTGTTGTCTGGTATGGTTGTTCTATGTCTGATCTCCACCTGATATTTGATATTTGGGCCAATGGGAGGCTTGAAAGTGTTGGCAGTTAAGGCCAAAGAATGTTCCTTTTGATTCTACTCTCTGTGAATAAAGGAAATATTGAATGCTAGAAAGAAGTTATCGATCAGATCCTATACCTCGTTTGTGTACTTCTTGAGCCTCAGTTGCTTATCTTGATAGATGTTCCTCACTTGATTTCTTACCAACTCAGAATCATGAAAAACTGCTAGACAATCAATGGCCATGTCTTTGGCAGCCCTCAATCCCAATACCAGAGCTTCATATTCAACTATATTACTAGTAGTTTCAAACTCCATCTTGTAGGAGAGGGTTATTACTTCTTCTGAAGGGGAAATGAGGAGAATACCTACACCAAATCCTTATTTTGATGAAGAACCATAGAAATACATCTTCCATAGTCTGTTTTGTTGACCTGTCAGTGGCTGGTATTTGCATTGGTTGACTGATATTTCAGGTTCATCATCATTTAAATGAAAGATAGATGAGTCGATCACCTCCTCAACAACATAAATTGGGTGATTTCTTGGGTTTTGATGGTCACTAACAATGTAGGCCAACCTTACCTCCTTGTACAACCTCATATGTTCACCTCCAAACACAGGGATGGTGGCATAAGTGAGGTCAATTTGTAATGATCTTTCAACCTTCTCAGCCCAAGTTATGGATAAGAGCATACCAAACTTTGGGGGAATGTCATCCACAACAATGTCCATCACTACACTCTTCATGGGTAATTGTGATAGATAAACCACCATATCCTTTATCAATCCCAAGAATTTTACTTTCTTAGAATCAAAAGAGTATAGGTATTGGTAAGGCTTGGTAATCTCCAGACCTAGTTCTTCCATACCAACTTTGGGAATGACATTGTGAGAGGCTCCTGAGTCCATAAGACAGTTGTGCAGGATCTTATCACGGGAATTCAAAGATATATAGAATGGAGGAGAAGCATCAGATCCATCCTCAATGTGTGGACCCACAGTAATGGATGACTTTTCATCCTACAGACTAATGACATCAGAAGACACACTAGAAGGATTTGGCTGCAAAACTTTCATGATGGATTTTTTGAAAGGTTCAGTTTTTAACAATTTTTTCAGAGGCACAGGGATATTGATCTTGCTCATCTCATGTTCTAGGATAGAAGAGGTCGGTGGTCTATAAAATTCCTTTATTTCTGGGACTGTAGGTCTAGGTGGGGGAAGTTGTTGAGTTTTAGATGACATACCTTTATTCGGATTTGGCTTGGGAGGAGCTTCAACTTGTTTGATTTGATCATGTGGTGGCTTTGGGATCCCCTGCTCTTGTCCTCAAATCATATTTCTTCTTGGGTTGACTTTGAATAACTCCCTCCGCCCCTATTTGATCATCATATTGATTTGACAATTGTGTTACCTCATATTCTTGTTGTGTTAAGTGGCTAGTGTAATAATCTGTTTCATTGAAAAGCACAACAATATCATCCAAAAAGTCATTATCTGCATCCATCTCCTCAATCTGATGGTTTTGTAAAGGAGGCACTACCCTTTGATCATCAACATTTATCCTTTCTCTCTACAGTATTCAAGGCACATCATTAGGCATTCTGAACTGATTTTGATTTCTATTTCTAGCACCTTGAAAAGTTATGTATGGTTGTTTGGATTCCCATTTTAGTTTGTCTATTTCATAAGTCATATCCTTCAAAGTTTTGGTCATTTCCTCAATTTTTTGATCAGATGTGGCTGATTTAGAGGAGGTAGGGGCATTCTCTCTATGTTTTTTCTTCTCTTTATCAGATCTAGTCTTCAATCCGTCTGGTGCCAAAATATTAGATTCAACCTCAATGGTTGCTTCCTGCATGGACAACAGTGTGGTTGATCTTCTCTCTCTCAGGAGGAGGGATAATTTTACCTCAAATTCATTAGCATAAGTGATCTTGGAAGAGGCTTCATTTGGTTTGATTTCATCTGGGATTCTACCATACATTTTATTGAATCTCTTGGTGAAGTTTGAAATAGATTCACCATTTTTTCTCTTTAGGGCCCCAAACTCAATGATGTAGTAGAGATAATCTCTCATATATCCCCATTGTTTTATGTAGTAGAGTTAATATCTCATATATGTAATGAAAGTTGGAGGAAGACCCCTGAACCACTTTCTGACTTCCCCATCTCGACTCTGTACAAACAACCTCATCCACACATCAACATAATCAATGTTAAAATTATCTGCAAAGCTATAGAAGGCTACCAGATGTTCCTCAGCAGTGACTTCACCTTCCCCATTATATCTCAGCAAATATTTCATGTAATCTGTGGCTGGGAGTGCATGTAATCCTATAGGAAGAACTAGAGGTGCATATCTGACAACAATTATGACATCCATCATGTTAACAACCATGGTTTGCATAATAGGAATCTGCAAATTTATGGGAGATACAGGGGTGGATGCATGATTGGATGCTGAAGTGGAATCATGAGTTGAAGATGTCTGATGCCCTTTGGAATTATGATTCTCAGGGCTAGAAAATTCAAGCTATTTGTGATGATGATTTGAAGTATTCTCTTGGTGTGCACATTTTCCCTTGAGGGGAGAAGTATATCTCTGAGCTACAATGGATTTTATTAGTTTCCTTTCTGGCTCAGAGAGTACTGTGTTGTTCTCAGGGTTAGAATGGGCCTTCTTGGATTTTCTATTTTTAGACTTGGACCTGTTGAATCCCTTTCTAGGAGCCAATATTTATTTCTTAAATTTTACTCAGTGAAGTCACCACTGGATTCTTTAACCATGGAGTTGCTAGGTGAATGATATGAAATCTAAACATGTTTGGTATTTCTTCACCACCAAAGATCAGATCTAATCATCTTCATTCTCTCGGGGAAATATATTTCGTTACTTCGCTCCCTGGCAAAGATGCCAGAAGATGTTGGTCGTAAGGTCTGCACTTGACTGTTAAAGGGAAGATCTTGGCCACCTATCAATTTTAGAATGGTTATTCTTTTTTTTTTGTGGGTCAGTTTTGAGAGTTGGTTTTACCAATACAAGCTCAAGGTTGGGTTTGAAATAGACAAGGATGAGGGTCCTCCTTAGCTTGTGGCACACTAATGACAAGAAGTGAGAAATAGAGGGTAAAATAAGAGGAAAATAACACACCACTCAATGAGTAGCTTACTGCAAGAATTTTGATGCATAAACTAATATTTCAATCATAAAACATGTATCATAACACAATCATTCCCACAGGTTGCAAGAAAAGAAGACTTCACCAAGGCATAGTTGTAATCACAAGTTGCATGTTAGTAAAGACAAGATATGCAATAGAGGGAAAGAAAAGTACTTCACACAAATCAAAATTGCATTCACGATAAGAAACACACAGATCAGAAAACAAACACTGTCATCAATAGCATATTCACTAGGTAGAGAATTTAATCCATATGCAGAATAGGTTCAGCCAAGCTGATGTATGATTTCTTCTCCCAAAAATCCGACCCTTACAATATCCAAAAACTAACCATTTAAAATAATTGCGGAGGCTCTCGTCCTTAGGGGACTAATACCTAATTCTAGTTTACTGAATGTAAGATAGAAAAACTAACCTAACTGATATTGCATGGAGTTCAACATGAAAACTCTATACTGGACTTAACTGGTAACAAGTGGTTCTTATCACACACAGAAGAACACTTGTTATTTAATCTAAAAGAGTGTTGTAATGGCACAACTAGAAATGCTACTGGAAATGAGACTGCATGTGATGAACAGACTGAGGTTGGCAGAAAAAGACTTGGAGTGGCATAACAGAGTTCTACGTTGAACGATGGCATGCCTGCAAGCTAGAGGCCACCAGAGACAATTGGATGCATTGGAATATATCTTCTTGAGGAAGAAGGTAGTCTTCTGAAGTGTTCTGGAACTAGTTGTGTTGAACTGGGATGATCTCCTATGTTCTCTCTTTGTGACAGAGCTTTTGGCAGCTAAGCGAATTCTGTGTCAACCCTGTCAGCTTCCATCTGTACCTATGAGTAGCTTCGCTGGAGTGGTTGACGACCCAACAATCATGGAGGGGGAAGTGGAGGTGAGGGATACACATGGCACATAATGAGAAGAGGTAGTAGATACGCGGGAGGTGACAGGAGTGAGTGGAGGATAGGTGTTGGGTGGTGAGAGGAATGGTATCGGGAGGAAATCCGACAGGATTTTGGAGGGGGGGGTAGGAAATAAGTGTATTAGATAGGGGTATGGGATCATGGGAAAGAGCCATTTTAGGTGAGGCCCGCAGTGGGGAAACCGCTTTTCTCACACCCCCCGCCCCGCCCCCCCATGTTAAAAGTAGAAAGTTCGGGGGGTTTGGGAAGTTGTGAGGACCGTTGATCTGAAGGATGGGGATGTTGCTGATGGAGATTAGCATGGGGGTTAGGCGCCCCATGACAAAACGTATTTTCTACCTTATGTAATATTGAATTCCACAGAAGTTTTCGATCTGGCTTGAAGGCCAGATCTTGAACATCGATCATGTCAACCTGTCATCTGCCCACGTCTAGAGGCCGAGGTGGACTGTTTTGATTCGTCGACTTCCCTGCAGAAGATTACTGATCTTTTAATGGATTTATCGACCTTGGCATTCTCCCACACAAATAAAACTTGGTGGTCCTGCATGGAGTTCACTAGTGGTGAATACGATGACCAGTGTTCAAACTTGAACCAGATAGGTGTTTACCTTCAAGCAAAAAAAATCAATGGTGCAACAACGTAAAAGGTGAACATGGGCCATGAAAATGAAAATGGAATGGAGGAAAGTCTACATAAACCACAACAAAACTCAACATGATGGGTGGATAGGGTATAAAAGAAAAAAGGACAGGGGTGCAAACCTAGGTACCAACATGGGGTCTCATGACGAGCCAACCTATTAGTTCCATGGGATTGTAGTGGTATGACACTACTATTCATCTGGTCACCATGATAGGGTAGTGGATCTTGGTGGAATAACTAAGAGAAAGTGGGTCTCATCATGAGCCCACCTTCTCATCTCCGTGAAATTCTTGTGGGTAACATTGTTGCCAGTGGTCACCACGCTAGGACAGTGTCCCCTAGCTATTCTCTTGAAAGAAAAAGTGATAAGATAAAAAAAGTAAAAAGACATTAATTTGGCTAGGAAACATTTGCATCCATGACAAGGTGCAACTCACCCTCTTCATAGGCATCCATAGGTAAGCCTTACATTTTCCTGTCATCACTACACCCCTTGACCAAATATCCCCATACCATGTCATGAACTTACATGACCTAGATTGGTCTTCACCTGGAAACATTCCACATCTAAGGAGAATTATCCCCATAGGACGTCCTGAAACCCTCTCCAAACCTATCTTGTAGAATAGAATAATGTCTTTGAGCACTTGTCTGGGAAAGGGGGGTTTTATGCACATGTTTGGGTAACTTGATTATTAGATGTGATTGTCATTGCTATGATCCCTGTGACTTATGAGCCCATGGAGGGCGTACTTGTTGTTACTGCGATACCACGCTCGATGGATAGGTACATATGGGGATATGATTAGCTCAGACCTCCATAGGGATAAAATCCCACCAGATGGATGTTGAGACCCTAGCCAGGGGCAGACATATAGCAGAGGCTTGCACCAGAGAGAGAGAGAGGAGGACATTCCACCAGAGACAACTTGGTAGGCCTAGACCCAGGAGGGTATTTCCCTCCCACCATGATGTTGCCCCTTGAAGGCCCTTGAAGTAATCATTCAGAGCCTTGACATCACCTAGTTGAGATATCCAACATGAGGACAGATTTGGTTGGCACATGTGGCAGTTCCTGATGGTTTTTTATCCCCAACGTTTCACTTGGAGGGATAATGTTCTAGAAACAAGGCTAATGTCACACTAGGAGGGGCATGACGTCACCCTAAAAGGATAAAATTAGGGTTTTATTTGAAAAATTTGTGTAAAATTGGATTTTTCATGTAAACTAGCCATGCCGACAGTTTTGACCTAATTTTGTAATTAAAGGTCATTTTGATTGTATAAATAAGGTATTTTTCCCTTGTATTTTTTCATCATTCATTCACTCACTAAGTGAGGTCTGAAATTCATCTCCTTTAAGGCTCTTTGGCTGAAATTAAGTGGTGCAAAACTGTTGGAGGAGGTTAATTTTGGTGTTTTTTGGCATTTTCTTGGTGGAAGGTCTTCAACTAGGAAAATTGCTAGATTATTCTTGGTGGATGTAAGTGAATTTATGAAATTATTCTTTACTTTGAATGGTTATAGTACATTTACTTTGGATTTTTCCAAGATTATGAAATTTCTAGCTTAAAACCCTAGGAGATCAAGCACATGTTATTGTCCTTGTCTTAATAACTTTCCACCTACTAGATTTTTCTAGAAACCCTACCTTTTGAAGTATTGTGCTAGAGCCCTACCATTGTAGCACTCTAGTATAATTGTCTTCATCAAGCCATGATTTAGTTCAATCTTGAGCTAAAGAAGAAGGAAAACTGCTAGGGCCTAGGGTTACCTACTTCTTAGTAGAAGTTTTCTGTAACATACCCACTACCATAAATAAATAAAAAATTTGGGTTGATGTCTCCCAAATGAGAAAACTCCAGAAACTTGCATTAGAAAAATGCCAATCCTTAGTTTAATATCAGGATTCGGGGTTTCGGAGGTTGTGGTGTCAAGAGTCCCTATCCTCTCGAACCCCCGATCACCGATGCGACAAATTTTCGATGCGCCCCGTTTTACCAGCTCCTTCTAGTGTACTGTTGGTCCACATGACCTGCATTCATATGACCATAGTCACAACCTCTCATCGTGGTTTCGGCATTTTCAATGTCACGCTGCACAAGCCCCCGGGACTCACGATTCTCCGATCCCCGATGCCCTCCTCCACGCACTAGCCCTTCCATCTCAGCTCCCGCTCATATGACCGACCTCCGTATGACCGCAATCAATCTCTCATCGGGGTTTTCCCTATCGCGATATTAAAGGGTGTGGACTCCTTGTCCCCGGGATTCCTGATTTCCTGATTTGCGATGCGCTTCAGCCCTCCTGGCTAAGCCCTGGCCAATGTGACCGTCACTCCGTGACCACTACCTTACCCCGTCGGGGCTACGGGGTTTGTGATGCCTAAGTACATACATCCACGGGATTCCCGATCGTCAGAATCCCGACGCTCCATTACACTGATAGCTGGCCTCCACTATGGCTCTGTCCTCCTCCGCTGTTGTGCTGACATCTGGCCCCCACTGATCGGGGTATTGCGTATCGCGATTTCAAAGTGCACGGTTCCTTTGCTCCCGGGATCTCCGATATCCTGATTTCCGATTAGCTGATGAACGACCTCCTGTCGGGACTTTCGCCGATGGCATCGATCTCCTTCCACGCATCCTTCCAGATGGACGGTCCCAATCCTTGTCGGGATCTCGGGACTTTCGATGTCCTGGTTCCTTCGACTTCCGGAATGCCGATTTCCCGATTTTCCAACTCTCGTCAGATCTTCGACACCTTTCCCTATGAATGGACGGCTCGGATTATGTCGGGGTTTTCACCTGGGACTCCCCGATCTCTTGTCCCTGGAAATGCCAATTTCCCGATTACTTCGATCTCAACCACGCATCCTCTAGGATGGACGGTTCTCGCTACTCCTCGCTATTTCGCGGTTCATGAAACCAAAGTGCATGAACAATTTTTCACCGAGATCCCCGATATCCCCATGCCGAACATTCCGATTCTCCACGGATTTCTGACACCTGTCCTAAAGGGATGGACGATCCAGATCGCTCTCGGGACTTCTCCTATAGAGATTCTCAATTTAATGTCATCGTGACTCCCGATTTCCCAAACGCCAATATCCCGATGCCTGTCGAGATTTCTGCCTGGCATGAGAAAGGTTAAACCCGAGCATCTCTTAACAGATCCAATGGATGTCCGGTTCCTTCGGCTAAGATCTAACGGCTCAGATCTGTCCCACCTTATGTACTCTTCCACTACTTTGTGGACGTGGAAAAATCAACGTCCAGATATTCCCTGGACCGTGAGGAACTATGGTCCTAAACTCTCCACTACCCACGGAGACACAGGGAAGCCCCATGGTAAGGCCTTTAACTCTCTACTTTCTCCTACTACTCAATCCGTTGTGGGGAAACTACAGATTTCCTCAACGAAATCTCATCCGTCGATCACCGCCTATCAAGGTTCAGGCTCTTAACACTTCTTCCTCTCCTTCCGATCTGACGGTCATGGATGACCACTGATCTCCCAATGGAGTCTCATCTGTCGATTTGATATTCCCTCCTCAAGCTGCCATCTCGGGTTTCTAAAAGGATCGTTTCTCCTCTTACAGAGTTACCAAGGTTTTTACTCCTTCCTATTTACTTGCTGGGTTCTTGAGGGGTTATTCAAGGAGAGTATCTCTATGGGGAGACTTACTCAGAGTACTTACTGAGGTCAAAAGGGTATCGTTCAACCGAGGTCCAGACATGAAGTTTGATATAGACCAGTACATATGTAAATAACAATTCATGAGGACATATGCCATATATAATCTCTTCCATACAATTTTGCAACTACTAATATTGATCAAAACGTCCTACAAACATTCTTACACTGAATTCATTCATAGTTTCATAGGTTATAAGCATAATCATCAGAGTAAGCATATATATATATATATATCCAGATGCCAGAGGCAAAACACTTATAAGAAAATAGCTTCAGAAGTGGGTGCAACTGCTGAGAGGGGTGCTCGTTTCCACCCAAGCGTAGGCGTAGCGACTCCTAATGGATTTACCACTATCCACCCCCGAGATGAGACCCCGATGCTGTTGAGACTGTGTTTCTCCGTCTGCCAGTGACCAGGAGTGAAGGTTGCAATCCTTGCTCTCTGCTATCACTCACTCTACGTAAAAATTGCCAGAGTTCCCCTCGCGTCTGCCCCCTTCCATCGCTTCTTCCATATGCCTTATCCTCTTGCGGGGTTGCGTGCAACACGATTACCCTCGCATCAATCAGGCCTGACACCTCTATGGATGGGCGGTTCACCATCCCATCCCTCATCAAGCCTCCTGCCTACCAGCCTTCGAGACATTAAATTTGGGGGCCAACGAGCCACTTTTGGTTCTCCGGGCCAGTGG
>SNQJ01S0026325.1:73946-107493 GCA_010110895.2 Picea sitchensis | reverse complement strand
GGAGGGGGAGGGATTGAAAGTGGTAGGGGGAAGGGGGGAGAAGAGAGGAGAAGAGGCCAAAAAGGAAATTCTAGAGAGTCCAAAAAGAAATTTTATGTTTAGATAAGCCTAGGAGGAGGGAGGGGGAAGAGGAAAATGCAGAGGCTCAATAGATAAAAAAGAATACGGGGGGAAAGAGATTTGTGGTAAACTATCCTTACCCGAAGAATAAGTCGACATCGTTGAAGGGGGTGGTTGTTGGATACCAACTGGAGCCAATGCCTCCTGTGCGATATCTAGAGTACCTACATTCGTAGCTAGTGGAGGAGATGAAAGGGGTGGAGGAGGAAGAACTTGCTAAAGTGTGGAAGATTTCTTGACCCATTTCCTCTTTTTCGATATCAACAGGAAGTCCTTAGCCGAGTGTCCATAAACATGGAAAAAACCACATTTGAAGGAAATTCCTTCATAATCCAACACTTGAGTGAAGGTGCAGCCTTGATGCTAGATGGAGATGCAATATTCCAAGTTCTTTGTCAACATGAGACCAACAAAGATGCAATCCATCGCCATATATCTGTTTCTTTTGAAGGAGAGATCAACTTCATAGTAATGGCCTAAAGCAGAGCCAATTTCATGGAATATATCCTCTTTCCAGAAGGAGATTGGCAGTTCGGGGAGCCTGGCCCAAATCAGGGTTATTTCTTATCGATTCCTGGAAGCATTGAAGTCGAGATTCCAACGTTTCAAGATTAAGGCCCAAGAGCCATAAACTCAATGACCAAGGAGAATCTTTGATGTCTTTGCTTCCAATTTGAAAGTCCAGGCGAGCCATCCTTTTGCAAGAACTAAACGATTTGGCTCATACCCAAAGTGGCTGGAGAAGTTTGAGGAATTCAACGATTTTAGAGAATATGAATAGGGTATTTTTCTAGAAAATATACCCACTAGGGTGTGTTCTGCATGGTGACGATCTTATGTAGCTTTATTTCATTGACGAGAGTGAGGTTTATGAGCCTGAACTGTCTCTTTATGCATTTTTTGGACTTTCGCACCTGGTCCATCCTGATGGAAATTTTATTGAAGTTAGAGTTAGGTGGCTTAGTAGAACTTGACATGAATGGTTCTAAGGTAATATTGCTAATAAAACCTCCCGGTGAGAAAACCGCCTATGACTATGATGACAAAAAATCTGGAAGGAGAAGGATGGAAAAATCTAATGTGGGGGAAGCATTTTCCCCGAGGGGTGGGAGATGTGGGGGAAGCATTTTCTCCAGGGGGAGGGTAGGAGGATTGTAGAGGGGGAAAGGCATAGGTACAAGAGACATATACAGGAGGTATGAAAAAATCAGAGCTAGGAGAGGGGAAAACATAAGGGTGAGTGTGTGAAGACTCTAGACCTAGAAAAGGAAGTGGATCTAGGGGAGGTGTAGGAAGAGATTCGTCACCAGGAGAGAGTGATAACTAGAGGGGAAGATCAGAGGGGTGACGAAAGTGAGAGGGGGAGGGGGCCCAAATCTTGGAGGGAGAATATGGATCGACATAATAATAGAGGATCTCCTACTCCTCTGACAAATCTGTCATCTGACGGAGACAGGAGAAGGTTATTGAAGGTGATGTGGAGAGAAGGTGTCGAGATGATTGAATGGGAGACAACTGTGGGAGGAAAGGAGAAGTACATATACGGGATATTGAGAGGCTAAT
Source organism: Picea sitchensis (assembly GCA_010110895.2). Taxonomy (NCBI): domain Eukaryota; kingdom Viridiplantae; phylum Streptophyta; class Pinopsida; order Pinales; family Pinaceae; genus Picea; species Picea sitchensis. The sequence continues at coordinate 105,810 of SNQJ01S0026325.1, read as the reverse complement.
ATTTATGGGGGTGCGAAGAGGTGTTCAAAATAAATCTCTCGGGGCCTAGGATTTTCCTTCAGAAAACCTAACCCCAAGATCTGAAAATGAAGAGAACTATAGAGCCATATATCACCTGTATTTGTTCATGGTTATCTCTTCTATCTAACCTATAAATCAATTCACAAGAGTAATTTCAATAACAGAGCACTAATTGACAGAGAACTAATTTATTATATGTATTAATGATGTTTGAATTAAGATAACACATAAAATACTATAAATAATATCAGAAAATAAATAATATACCTATTTTGGATGGAGCAATAGATTTGTATTATAATATTTTAATTTAGTTGAATGGTAGTTATATATCACTATAAATAATATTAAAAAAATAAATTGGATGGAGCAATAATTTCTTGCATGTATTATTAATATTTTATTTAAGAAAACATGCAAAATCTTATAAATAATATTTAAAAAATAAACAATGCAACTATTTTGGAGGGAGTAATAATTTTTTGCTTGTACTATTGATGTTTGACTTATGAGAACATATTTATGATTGATGTTTGGCTTATGAGAACATCGTTATGATTAAGTAACTTTTAAAAAGACAAATGTATTGGATTAATTTTATATATTTTGTTAAAATGTTGTAAATTTTGTGTTAATTTTTTTATATTAAGAATATTATTTAAATAGAATATAAGATTAAAATATTATAAACAAATTATTTTTAAAAGATTATATAAATTATTAAAATATGAAATATATAAAAAGTTAGAAAATAAATAAAATAAATTATTAAAATATGATATATATATAAAGTTAAAAAATAAATAAATTAAAAAATTAAAAATACTATTAAAATATATATAACTCAATTTTAATTTAAAAATTTAAAAGATTTAAAATAAAATTTAAGAATATATAATCTACAAATTAAGATACAAATATAAAATTAAATAAATTAAAAAGTGTCATAAATTACACATAAGTTTTAATGGGTTGATTAAAATTTATTAAATTTGTTTTATATAATAATAATAATAATAATAATAATAGTCTATTTTTGCCCAGCGATTTGACTGGTAAAGTCTACAAAGGTATACATACCCTACCCTACAAAGGTATACATAACCTACCCCCCTCTGGATTTGAACCTGTGACCTCTTAAGATGAAACACATGTTCTTAACCATTAGGCCCACTCAGGCTGTATACCATTATATTTTGTTAGCAAAAATATAACATTACTTAAAATCATTGTATTGGAAAAAACCAAGTCAAAATAGAGTAGCTTGTAATACAAGAGTAAAAAAAAAATGACATGGTTTTTAACCAAGAAAAAAATATGATTTACTAATAAAGAATCCCATAAAAACATTTTAAACAAGAAAAAAAATTAAAATGTTGTTACATAAAATGTATTTACTTATGGCATGTGTCCATTCATCATTTTTCTATAAGGATGTTCCCTTTGTAGTGGCGTCTAAGGTTATGCATTTTTCAGTCCCCATAGAATAATGATTTAAATTTAGGGGAGACAAGGACAAGTAATTTTGGTTATTGGTTTTTATGGTTGAGTTTCTCATCTAGTAAGATCATATATGTTCTCTTTCTTTCTTTATATTTTCTTTACTAATAAAAGATAAAAATTACAATAGATAATAATTGCAAAAGCTATAATATTGCTTAAATAACCAAAAATGAAAATAATAAACATGCATGTAGGATATAATATTTCATCTGTTTAAATATACACAAAAGTAGCAAGAAATGTATCATTTATATTGCAGCTAGAAAGAGAAGAAAACACTTCTATTTCTCTTTTATATGCAAATAATAATTTTTTTTTTTGTAAGTAAGAGTATTTCATTAAAGTATAAAGAGCCTCCAAAAACAAAACTAGAGTTGCAGAATGTTCATAATGGCCAGGCTGTAGTAACTAAACTGCCCCAAGGGGGAAACCAGTTCAGCCAGCCGGTGTTAAGGTCTACATGTCTATCAAACTAGTAAAACTGTAAACATAACTGAGAGTAATAGACTAAGACTAAAGTAGAGTCCCCATAGGGGTCATGCATTTGGCTTATATTCCGGCCAGGTGGCATGGGTGGCCTCATTCCAGAGCTCTTCTTCAACAGGTGTTCCTTGCCATTCCATCTGCGTGTCAGCATCCATATTATCCACTGCTGCTGCCACCTCCCCATCCACCTACATGGCCTGCCCCAGGTTGCCACCCTCCGCTGGAAGCTCCTATTTGCCCCGACCAAATGTTTCTGCTGGGACATGCTCGGCTTGCACTGCTGCTCTCTGGAAGGTGGAGAGGATGTGGAGAAGTGCAGAGGCTTTCCCATCCAGTTTCTACAGCTGGAATTGTAGATCATCCACTCCCTGTCGAAGGTCGAAGACCAACCCATATAGAATGTCCATGTTGTCCTGCATCTGCTCGTCTGGGATAGAGTCGGAGATAGAATGTGGAATTGGTGGCGCCTCCAAGGGTGGGTGGAAGTGAAAGGTTTCAGAAGCCAACAAAGGTGCGCTGGCCAGGGGAAGTGGAGGTGCTTCAGGAGGTGCTCGAGAAGTGGAGGCTCTGTCCAGAAAGGGATCTGAGGGTAAGATGACTGAACTGTGCGTGAGAACCAAACCTTCAAGCCGGGAAGAGGTGGCGAGTGGTTCCAAGTCAGGTTGCGAAGAGTGTGATGAGTGTGAGGAATGCGAGGACAATGAATATTGTGAGCGGGATAGGCGTCCGAAGCTGAAATGAGAACCTGGGTGAGGTACAGGCGCTCATAGCCAGGATGGAGTCCAGGACGAGCCCCTTCTTGGCTTGCCTCTTTTCCTAGGCATGCTGACCGTGCAGGAGAAATGGTTGGCCAGGGGAGCGGAGAGGCCGGGAGAATAACTAGTCGCATGAGAGCATCAAGGTGCAGGTAAGAAGGGTTTGAAGCACAATAGGAGAGCGCAAGGAAGAGGTAAGCCAGAATGGACCATGTCTGCTCAGCCGGTGGAGATGAAGGCTGAGCCACATGAAAAGTATTAATGAAATCGCCCATCGAAATGACAGCCAGAGACGAGAAGCGCACCAGGCTTAATGGCGCCTCAGACGTCGTAGGATGGATTAAATGCATGAGGGTGGAGGTTGTGCTTGGCATGAATCCATCACGTGGCTCTTGCCATGCTGGCCTGTGTGCGCCTCCTCCTGATGCCATGTGGCCTGCACCAACACCCGATCCAGGGGTTATATGCAAATAATATTATTTCCTAGAAGGAGAAAGACGTTCTTCGTTGAAAACAAAAGGAACAATGTTTTCATGTAATAGAACTAATATAATGTTTGAATATCTCATAACCATACACCATTTCAAACATGTTGAGGAGATAAATAATATAAATAATTAAAACAAAGATTCTTTTTCAAATTAATACAATGAAATATTAATTTGAGTATTACTCCAAGAAGGAACATTATTAATTTTTAAACAGAGTAACGCCATTGGCCATGATGTCCTAGTCTAAGATCATACGAGGAAGTAGTCATAAACCCTGGTAATGAAAACAATCCCTTAATCGTCGACAAACAAATGAAAAGGGAAAATAATATATCATCTTAAAGGGTTAATAGAGCATGATTTTTGTTTAATAAATACAAAATAAAGAGATTATGCATGAGCATGAGTAGTTATGTCCCATAAAAAAATTGTTCATGGCATTAACAAAAGGAATCGAAACTAAAACTTATATAAACTTTATCTCATAAGAGGTTCGACGAGTAAGTTCATAAATATTGTTGGGAGAGGTTCGACGAGTAAGTTCATAAATATTGTTGGGAGAGGTGAATACATTTCTACCTAACCTTTGTAATATAGTAAGGTGAAAATATATCCAAAGTGTCACCCCCTTGATGCTCTCGACATCGTTTCCTTCAAGGCAACTTCTAACATACGAGAAAAACACTTGGGTATTCACTAGTTATAAGTCACAGTACCCGATTTGCTTTGATGCCAAGTGAATAGGCCAAGTGCTCCAAAGGGCATCCACCTTGTAAGATAACCATACATTTGATTTGAACATAGAAATAAATTTACAAGGGAAAACTACGATGCTACGAACCCAAAACCAAATAACTTCTACCTTTGTAAGCAGGGAGACGAATATATTGTTCGGTTCTGAGCTTGTCACTTGGCCCAAACTTTGTAATTTCATGTGAACAAAGGAGTAACAATAAATTGAAGATAATTCTACCACAATGAATTCCTAAACATCTACCACGATGAATTCCTAAACATCACATGATCGACCAAGGTTCCATCACGTGCTAAACCTTAATCCCTTGGCATAAACCCTAGTTTATGGGATCGACGATATGATATGTTATCTAATGAACAGGTCGAGCTAGAAAAATATCTCTAATGATGATTCTGTAAAATCTGGAACTATCTTATTATTTTTGGTAAGTTCGTTCTCATTGATGTCAACAGACATGGTTGTCATTGATGTAAAAAAATGTGGTTGTCATTGATGTCAAAAGATGTGATGGGTGCATTTGACAACTACAAGAATCCCCAGAGGTGTGGTCATGAATACTAAAGTTGTTTGAGGATTAAGGACATGAAGTACTATGTAAATGTAGGTAACCCACTCATATATAGATAGTCTTCATCATGTTGTTTCCAATGGTAGGTTGTAAGTCATGTGGTTCCTCACGATTAAGGAGTTTTTCCCTCATGAAGTTCGAACCCCCGAAGAATGGTCAAGAAACCCCTAAATAATTATAAGTCATTAATTAAAGGGTAAAGTGGTTGTAACAAAAATCCCTAAAGTTAAGGAGAGAAGTTACTTTGAAAAAGTATAAATATACGTCAAGGAGTTTCTCATAAGCACATTCACACAGACAAGTTTATTGAATATATTCTAAGTGAATAAGAGATATGGTTTATCTTTTCATAGCATATCTGAGGTAGGGAATGTCTAAAGGAGCGAAGTGTACAAATGTGACTAAACCATCTTTCTGAGGTTATCCGTGGGTCACAGCTTAGCAAGGCACAGATGTACGTAGGTCACAACTTAGCAAGGCATGGATGTATGTGGGTCATAGTGCAGAAAATCACAAATAGGTTATCCATGGGTTGACAATGGGTAGGGCACGAATGTACACAGGTCACAGAAGCGCAAAGTGCATATATCTGCGGGTTGATAGTGTACAAGTCATGGATCCATGAAACGGTTTTGAGGAGGATGCTAGTACCAAGTTTTTGAGGCTAAGGAAGGTGTTGAGACCTAAGTCTGCACCCCTGCCCCTCCTCTCTCATTTTCCTATACCTTCATTAAAAATCATTCATTTTTTGTTGGTTAAAGTTGGTCCCTCATTTATGAGTAACTCTTTAATATCATTACCTCTCTTAATCGATTTTTTTTTGCACCATATTGTGGTTTTCTTAAGGGATGATTGCATGTCATTGATTTGGTTTGAAATACTTGTCATCAAAGTTTTCATGTGTTGAGATCGTGGTAGGTATAACACAGTTTTGTATGTAGAACAGAGTTGATTGGAAGAATGAGGTTGTTCTTGCAAATCAGGATTGACAAACTAATTTTTAAATCAATTTATAATTTAATATGTTATTTTTATTTTTTCAACCATTTGAAATCCTCCTGCATATGTGCATGATCATGGAAAAACGCTTCCACACCAGATTACACTCGCTTTCATCATAGCACAGTATCAACTATGAGTGTGAGAATTGTACCAGTCCATCATGGCCATTACAGCCCGAACGAAGGATTAACTACACAAGGGAATCAATTCCAGTGTGAAGGAATTCGTGTTCATTGCATTATCGCTATCAGAGCTACTCTGCTCAACAGGGTTCCTCCTCAAGAAATATGGTAATTGAACAAACCCGAGCCAGAGGGCCTAGAATTATTCGAAGCCATACCTGAAGTAAAGGACATCTTTGTAAAATATGAGTGGTATGATTTCCTGTGCGCATTTCAAGGTCACCACATAGGCTTGGATATTCTCTTCACATAGAAATTTAATGGATTCTAGACCATGCTGGGAGATACCTAGATTCATGTCACATAACATTTTATTAGAGCATCTTACACCCTCCTTGTCTGTGGGGAATGATGGTTCAAGAAAGGAAAGTTATCTCTCGATCTCTACAACAAGTTCCTGGTCTCCAAGTACCAAGACTCGGACTGGAGCCAAGGAATTCTCATGGCATGAATAAAGGACGAATGGAAAGTGGACTTAACAGCAATACAAGGATATATCACAAGTGAGGTTCGATTCAACATTATTCATTGCTATCCCCTTAGTTTTATTATGCACTTAAGTGGAGACAGGGAGCTTAAATTACCATACTACATGCTTAAGAATCTAACTAAAATGGCCAAGAGGGTTCAAGGTCACCCTGAATCTTCCCACATAAGTCTGTACCATCAGTGTTTGATTAAATTTTTGGTAATTTTCGCTCTGGAGGAACTGGAAATTCCCTGGGACTATTTCTTGAAGTCTGTGGGATTAAAAGAATAGAAGAAGGTCCCCGATCCACAAGATGAAGGTGATACACTTGAGGAGGTTAGGGTTTCTTTATATCCTAGGAGCTTGATGAAGCCTGCCCAAACCATAATGAGTAAAGGTAAAGGAACTAAAACGATAAATACGCCCCCTAAAACAAAACACCAGAAAACCCCCATCAAGAAACAAACTAATAATCTCGTGACTCGAATGAGGGGGGAAATCAGAGCTAGTTCATGCAACAAGAAATTAACTAAAGAGAAGGTTGTTAATGTAGAATCTCCACCTAAAACATCTCCTCCAGCTAGACAGGACAGGAAAAGAAAGGGCGAGAAAAACTCTGAATTTCCATGAAAAACTAATAAAAATACTAGAATTATGAATCAGTTGAGGTTGAACTCCAAAACTTTGTTCAAACCATATCTAAAGGATCCCCAACCAATTCTGATTGAGGATGATGACAGTCCCGAATTCACCAGCATGGAGTAAATGGAAGTAAATGTGTTAAAGGGTATGATAGTGAAAAGAGAAAAATCAAAGTCTAGTGAGAAGGAGGCTACATAAACACCATTTGTGACAGTGAAGAAGGAGTATCCTTCAGACTCCATTCGACAAAGAATACAATATCATGGATTTGATCTCGAGAAAAAAATATGTTGGCACCTCACCACATGTAGGTGATCCATGTCATAGTTTGCAAGACATTATACCAGAAGTTGAAGATGACATTGTGAGAGTCCATGGGTCCACCAAATGAACTAAAGGGAAAGAGCCTAAAGTTGTACACAGTTATAGTACGAGAACTAGGAGAAGAGCACTGGCCAACCACAACAAGTTTAGCATAGAGAATGAAATGAAGAAGAAGCAGATCGAGGTCAAAATAGAGAAGTTTGATGATAGCCAATAGGTTCATAAACTAAAGCTGCAAGTCAAAACCTTGCAACACCATAATCAAGAATTGGAGAAACTATACTCCAAGTTGTAGAAGAAATATCAAAAACTCTAGAAGAAGCACTAGAAGACTTGATGATTTCTAAAGGAGATAATTTGAAGAATATGCCAACACACCCAATTATCTCCCAGTGGCCTCTAGAAGTGCACATGTACACCTGTACTTGATACAGAGTTCAATTCAATCACTCCTAGTTAGTTTTTTTCAGAGTTCAATTTACTCCAAGGCATGCATCAGTCTAGTTTTAGTACTAGTACTAGTTTTTAGTTGTTTAATTGCAAGACTTTTTTAGATTAAGGCATATTAAGTGGTCTTTTATGTGTGATAAGAACCACTCCTTTTTTTAGTCAAGCTTGAAGTATAAATTAATATAGTCCAGCAGTGTTTTATTTAAGTTAATAAGTTGTTCTATAACTGATGGTGTAGAGTTGAGCCTAAGTTCTAGATGGATGAGAGCCTATACAATTTTGATAAATATGCAGATTTTGTATGTTTTGAGGGTTCGATTTTTGGGAAGAATATCAATACATAATAGTGGTTGAAACTCTTCAATGCATGGATTAAATATCTCTACCTGGTGAATATAGTATTGATGACAGTGTGTTTTGTCCAAATCTTCATGTGTATTTATCTTATCTAGAATGTAGTTTTTGATTTGTGCGAAGTACCTTTCATTTCCTTTAGCTATTGTATAACTTGTCTTTACTAATATGAAACAACAAATTCTTTGGTGACGATTTGTTTCTATTGCAACCTATGGGAGTAATTGTATTTTTGATACATGTTTAATGTCTTGAAATAATATTTTAAGTATTAAACTTTTGGCAGCAGAGTATTCATTGAATGGTTTTTTGTTTCCTTGTGTTATATCCTCTTTTATCTCACTTGTCTGTCATTTGTGTGCCACCATCCAAGGAAAACCCTCATCCATATTATTTTTCCAACCCAGCCATGTTCTTGTCTCGGTAAACCAACCCTCCAATCGACCAACAAAATCAAATAACTAAAAACCAACCATTTCAACACTTGAGGTGGCCTAGATTTGCTCTTCAACATTCATGTGCAGACTTTAGGACCAACTAAAGGTATGCATGTCTATTATCTAATCCACTAGGTCTGTTACAAAATCAAAGGTATGTTTTACATGTGTTTTAAGGCTTGCATCTTGGAAAGTTTGGCACATGCTTGAGGCACGTCTTTGTGATTTTTGGTATATGTCGTGAGGCACATCTTGTATACTTGGTATATGGTTTGTTGTATGGTATATGATTGAGGCATACATTGGATGCATTGGAATATATCATTGACACATGGTTTATGAATTATGGTTTAGGCATATCATGAGTGATATGGCACATTTTTGAGGTACATCTCTTGGTACATGGTTTGCTTGAGGCACATGGTTTGAGGTATATATTGGCACATAGTTTGGATACATATCTTAGAGATGTTATGGTACATTCTTGGTAATGTTAGTAAATTTTGAGACACATCTTGGATGTACGATATATGTTATGGTTCATTTTTAGAGGCACATATTTCAGAGGCATATACTTGGTATATGGTGGAATGTGTATGAGGCACATCCTTTGGTATTTGGTTGAGGCACATCATTGATGATATGATACAAATCTTGGTACATGGTTGATACATGACATGGTACAGGTTTTGGTACATGGTTTATGCATGGTATGGTAGAGGTTTTGGTAAATGATATGGTAGAGGTTTTGGTACATGATATGGTACACGTTGATGATAGTATATTAGTGACAGATTGATAGTGACAGGTTGATGTGACTATGACAGTGACAATGACAAGTTGATGTGATAGTGATAGGTTGATGTGGACACTAGTAGTGATTGTATCAGTGGTAGTGACAGGTTGATGTTACACTGATAGTTATTGTATCAATGGTAGTGACAAGTTTAGTCTACGATTATATTTCAGGGCAACAGGACAGAGCAAGGAAAGGGCATTGTAGCCTCCTTTCGATTAGAGCCGAAGGACACAAGGGGTTGGATATTCCTTCATGTTGGAGTCTGTAAATTAGGGGGTCGTAGCCTCATTCCGGTTGGAGCTAGAGAATACAGGGAGTTGGAGCTTCCTTCAGGTTGGAGCCTGTAAACTAGGGGGTTGAAGCCTCCTTTTAGTTGTAGCTAAAGAATTTAGGGATTTATAGCTTCCTTCAGGTTGAATCTTGTAAATAGGGGTTTGGAGCATTCTTCCAGTTGGTACGAGAGAATTGGAAAGTTCGTGCTTCCTATGACTGCAATCTTGATATATATAATAAAGTATTTTGTGGCTTTCTCTCATTTTGGTTTCCATGTAAATTGTTGTGTCCTATGTATCTGATGTGATATTGTTGAATGATATAGCTTATGGTTCTATGCTCATGATATATTAAATGAAATAATAAATTATTTACTTTTGTTAAAGTTGAAGTTTATATATTGAAAGTGGTAAAAAGTGCTCATATTGATTCACCCCCCCTCAGTATTCCAATAATTATCTGGACAATTTTTAGAGGATCTATTTTGGTAGAATATGGGTTGTTTGGCACTAATACCGAGATTATCCACTTGTCATCAGTGATATGCTTCTACGCAAATATACACTGACATCCTCTGATCGTTGATATGTATCAAAACTGTGTGTCAAAATAATTTGAGTCTACAATCAATAAACATTTATTGCTAAAAAATAAATGCTAACAATGAATCCTATGCCGAGTAGGAATAGGAATCATTGCCAATACTTTTTTTATCAAAAGAAAATGTTAAAATTGTATTTTGATTGTTCATAAAATGTTAATGTTAGGAGGAGTTTCGTGGATTTGCACATTTTTTTTTTTATATATATCAGGAACCAAAAATTTGGACTTTTTGACAAACTTGAAACTTATAAGAATCATATCAACTTATAAGAATTGCATTCATCTAATTCCATTATAATATTCCATAGCCATCGAAAAGAACATCCATCAAATTATTTTCTAAGATCAAACATATTTTACTTAAATGACAATGGGTCCATCGAAAAGAACATCCATCAAATTATTTTCTAAAATCAAACATATTTTACTTAAATGACAATGGGTTGATACCAAAGGAATTTACTCTAGAAATAATATGATTGAATGCTTATTGAGTACTACCATTATAATATTCCATAGCCATCGAAAAGAACATCCATCAAATTATTTTCTAAGATCAAACATATTTTACTTAAATGACAATGGGTCCATCGAAAAGAACATCCATCAAATTATTTTCTAAAATCAAACATATTTTACTTAAATGACAATGGGTTGATACCAAAGGAATTTACTCTAGAAATAATATGATTGAATGCTTATTGAGTACTATAAAGAGATCTATAAATATGGTCTCTTATTATGGTCAATTATTCAAGAAGAGCCAAAAGGTTTTTATAAGGGTAAAAGTGAATAAATTCCTCTTTATGAAATATTTAAATTCCACCATAAAAATCAATAATACAACGAGGGAGCATTTGATACCTTACCAACACTCTTTGTTTGATAGATTTAATAAAACACTACTAACCTTAATGACCAATTAATTATTTCACATGATCCTCGTCAAAACAAATGTTAGTGATGTATTTCTAGCTATATAAAATTTTTGGTCATTTAAAGTTTTACATCGTTGCAATGAATTTGGGAAGCATCTTAATTAAGAAAGAAGGATAATCAAATTCATCAATGAGCAAAACAATGCAAAATATTATTTATTACATGAAAGTAACCACTTCGAAAAAATTGATGATTCACACAAATTAAAAACCGTCAGCTCATCTCCAAACTTCAATATACATTCTTTTAACAGGTGGAGTTAATTGAATATGGGAAATCTTTAACTAAACCGTCAGCTCATCTCCAAACTTCAATATACATTCTTTTAATAGGTGGAGTTAATTGAATATGGGAAATCTTTAACTAAATTGTTTTTTATATGCCAAAGAATGAAATAAATAAATAAAAAGGTATTGATTTTTAATAAGAGTTAAAGACTTATGGGAAAATGATACTCCATTGAAACTGAAAATTATCTGCTCGTTTCCATAGTTTGATATGTTTTCTTAAAGACGTGAATTAAACATTTTAAGATTTAGATATTAGTCAAATTATTTCGATCTGTCAAAATTCTTTATTAATTCATTTGCACATTAAGAACCAAATCTTTGTTGAAAGTGTCAAATCATTATGATAGCCCAAATTCAAGAAAACAGAAGCATAAAACCACATTGAATAAATCCATATGAGCATGTAACAATATTAAATTATCAAGAAAAAACATATGAGCATGTAACAATATTAAATTATCAAGAAAAAACAAATAGACTCAAATGGTGTAATCATTATAAATATGAGGAAAATGTGACGAAATAGTTAACTTTCATGACAAAATAAGATTGTCAACGCTAAGTTATATGGATGTACGTAATTTCATTATTGGTTTCATTTCCATTACATCACCAAAGTCATCATCTCATAAAAGGGAAATCAAAAGAAATCAATCATAATAAACACTCAAAACCAAATAACTAACAAAGAAAGCAACTATAAAACCATCCCTTCAAATCAAGCGGAACAAAATCAAATACAAACAAAAGCTAGTAATTTTCAAATTTAACCACGAGCCCTTTATTTATTTTTTTGTTGAGACTCAACACTAACATAAAAACATTTTTATAATGTTATAATTTAGTAAAATAATAATTATAAATTATTATAAATAAAATGTGTTTAAAAATTAAATAAATATAAATGATTTAAATACAAAATTTGAATAATATTTTGATATAAACATATTGATGGTTATAAATTGTTATAGATAATTTTAAAAAATAATCAATAGAATTATTTTGTATGGAGCTCTAATTTATTGTATATATAATTGATGTTTGATTTAAGACATGCAAAATATTATAAATAATATTAAAAATAAACAATATATATTTTGAATGGAGTAATAAATTTATATTATAATATACTAAAATGATAGTTATAAATTATTATAAATAATATTGAAAAACAAATAATGTGATTATTTTGGATGGAGCAATAATTTTTTACATGTATTATTGATGTTTGATTTAACAAAACATATAAAATCTTATGAATAATATTAAAAAAATAAACAATGCAATTATTTTCGATGTAGTAACAATTTATTGCATGTATTATTGATGTTTGGCTTCTTCTTTTTTTTTCGATGAAAAAAATATTTATTTCAACTAGGAAATATACATGTTGCAGTGCGGAAGGAGCTTCATAAAGAGGAATAAAACCTGACTAATAACAACTTACATTGACCCAATAATATTTTCATTATCGTATCTCCTTTGTCTAGCATACCTACAAAAAATAAACAAAAACTCCCAAAAAACTATTACTGTTCCAAATCCCATCATTACATAAAATTTTGCGTAATCTATTATGAAGACCATTACTCTGACCTATAAGAAAAGGGACAAATCTTGGATGACTTGATCATCCATGAATTCCTGGGAGATGAAAGTTCCCTCAAAGAGAGAAAGGGTTTCTTTGGATAGATCATTCTTCGTTTTTTTAGTTCACGATTGGCATGGGTGAAGGAGGGCCACTCAAAACCGTGAATAAGGTCTTTAATCTAATTTAAAATATAATTAAGATGGATGTTTTGCACCTGATTTTTTTTTCCCACTTGATAACTACTTTTGAACTCCCATGAACTATAGATTGGAGATGCCACATTGCTTGTCCTGGTATAGCAATATCATCAAAGAAATGAACTCTACTTTCATATTTGGCCCAAAAACTTGAGTATATATTTTTTTTCTTTGAATAAAAGTGGATCCTTATATTAATTCCAGCTATAAGTTTACAAAAAAGACCAGCAGTATATCTGCTTACAAAAAGGCCAACAACTTATCTTCTTACGAAGAGGCCAGTGCCCAATCAGATTGACGGTTCAGATTTACTCTCTCATTTCATGGTTTTGCGTTTCACGACTTCGCGACTTGGGCGGACAAAGCCCTCCATGCTTCGGACTCCCGATAGACAAGTACCCGAAATTCTCTCAAGTCAAGTCAATGGGGCCAGATCGATAGTCCTAGTCTTTTCTAGTGTCAACGGTCCAGATCGGTTCTCGCATTTCACGATTTCGCGTTTCACGACTTCGTGACTTGGGCAGACAACTCCCTCCATGATTTAGACTCCCGATAAATGGTTTCCCAATTTTTTTTTGAGTCAAATCAATGGGGCTAGATCGACGGTCCTGATCTTTCCTTGTACCAACAGTCCAGATCATTTCGTGGTTTCGTGACTTCGCGACTTGGGTAGACAGCGCCCTCCATGCTTTGAACTCCTGGTGGCCGAATTCCCAAAATTTTCTCGCAACAGTTCGGTGGGATCTGATCGACGATCCATATTTCTTCTGGTACCAACGATCTAGATCTGATCTCTCTTTTCATGATTTCACGACTTTGGAACATAGTTGTCTTCATGCTTCGGATTCCCGGTAGCCGAATTCCCGAAATTTTCACTCGCCAGCTCTATGGGACCGAATCGATGGTCCATATCTCCTTTAACATCAATGGTCTAGATCCCCTCTCGCTTTTCGCAACTTCCCGACTTTGGGAAACAACATCCTTCGTGCTCTTGAATTCCAATTGTCGAGGTTTCGAAATCATCAGTAGACTGATGATTTTCTACGTTGACGCTTATGGTTTCCATCTCTCCTGAGCTTCTAGTCATATCTGACATGGAAGAAATACTAAGTAGACAAAGATGGCTCCCCATCTGGATTGGGGCCATCCAACTGAGCCATCTCCTTGCATTGGTGCTAGAGGAGTGAGATTTGGGACTGCCTGGAATCATGGAGTATGATCTGCAGCACCGAGTCAACCCCTGCATTGGCCAATCTATCCACCCCTTTGTTTGCAGTTTTCTGAATGTGTGAGGGGGTTAGAGTAAGAGAAGGTCTGAGAAGAGCCTGGAAGCTGTAAAGAGGGCCAAGGAGGCGCCAGCTGGGAGTGATTTTCTCTAGATTTTTTCCATTCAGGATTTTTGTTGTCAAGTCTATTATAATTTTGGACTCTCCTTCAATGATCAGACATGTGAGGTTTTGATCTAAATCCATTTGCACTCCTTTGATGAGACCCCAAATTTCTGTTGAATTGTTGGTGTCGCATCCAGTATTTTATGCAATGAGGCTTTGAATTTGGCCCAAGATGTTTCTTATGACCGCTCCATAGCCTGAGTGTCCATGATTGCCTTTGGAAGCGCCATCAAAGTTGACCTTGTGGAATCCTAACATGGGGGGGAGCCACTTAGAGGGGCTGAGGGATTTTGAAATTAGAGGGGGATGCTGAGAAGATATGGAGTGTACAAACGAGAAGCAACAAGAGTTGAGGAGTGAGAGCTCACTAGGGTCAATGGGGAAGCCTTCCTTGGTCCATCAATGAAGTTGAAGAGTTTCTTGGAGATGCAGGAGGATTTTGTTCCAAAGGAGGTTGGGAGGAGATGGTTGGGAATGAAACATTCTTCTGTTCCTCTCTTTCCATAGTTTCCAAAATATGAATCTTGGTAAGAGTTTCCAGGCTCTGTTCAGGATAGGGATCTTGAAGGAACCAAAACCTGAATCTCTGATGGTACTTATGATTTTATTTTTGACTTGTTTGGTTCTTCTCATGAATTGAGTGGCCTGGTTCTAGATGTTCTCACTAAGTAGACAATTATTTAGGAGGTGTTCCATGGCTTCTGCCTGGAGATGGTAGATCGAGGGGCCAATGAAACCTCATGTTTGGAGATTGTCCCAGGTTAGGATCTTGTTCTGGAGTAGAAGCCCGAGGAAATTAGAGATTTTGGGCCAGATTTTTGATTTCCATATTGTTGTCCATATGCTATCTTTTGAAGGTTGTGGAAATTCTCTTGAAGAGTGTATCCCTCCTTGAGAGTGAAGCTTCCATGAGGTGTGTATCCCCATCTGAGGATGTCTTGGTCTGTGCTTGTCCTGATTCCCCTTTGAGTTGTAGCTTGTTTCCAACGTTGCAGGTCACAATCCATTGCCACTTGGAGTTCCTGATGAGTAGATTTCCATCTTCGCCAAGGAGAGCTGTTGGGGGTGTCTATCCACAGGTCTGCCACTTTGAGGGTGGCTAGATATTGAATGTGATTTTTGTAGGATTGTAGGTTTTCTTCCTATTGTAGGGGTGGCATTTTCTGCCAGGAATTCGTCCAGAATAGGGCATTCTGGCCATTACAGAATTCCTAGAATTCATGTTCCTGAATGAGTGGCCAATTTTTCTAGGCCGCATTCCAGATGTTGGAGCCTTGGATTTTCTCCTGCATTCTTATGAGTTGATTTTGATGTTCGTTGGGGGCATATTTTCATTTCCAGAGTTTTTCTCAGATCTTTGTTGGTGTCTTGAGCCATCTCCACCAAATTCGTGCTCTTGTGGTGTTGTTTAGTTTACCAAGGTCTCGAAGGCCCAGACCCTCTGAAGATTTGGGCTTGCAGACCTTGTCCCAGCTGACAAGGGCCCATTTTTTGTTCGGTTTGTGTCCATTCCATAGAAAGTTTCTTTGCAGATTCCTTATTTTCTTTATGATGGATTGGGGGGTAGCTAGGGTAGAGAACAGGTAAGCTAGGATGTCTTGGAGGACTGACTTTAAAAGGACCAATTTGGTTGGGAGGTTGAGGGAGAGAAAAGTCCAGTTGCTAAGACGGTTGGTGATGGAGAGAAGGAGGGAATCCTAGGAGATTTTTATGGTTGTTGAGTTAGAGAGAGGGAGTCCCAGGTAATGAGAGGGCAGAGTGCCAACAGGGATATTCAGAAGTTGAGACAGGTGTTGCTGGATTGCTTTAGGAGTATTAAACAAGAAGATATGTGATTTAGCCAGATTAAAGGTGGTGCCAGAGGCTTCACTGAAATCAAAGAGGATGGAACTTAGTTTAATTGCTCGTTGCACTGTGGGGTGTTCATTAGCAGTGTGTCATCAGCAAATTGGCTATGGGAGGCTGCCGGTTGCAAGTCATGAAGAGGGAGGCCTTGGAGGGATCCATTTTGGATTGAGGCCTTGATATAACATCCTAGACCTTCAACCATTATGACAAAAAGGAAAGGGTAGAGAGGGTCACCTTGCCTTATTCCTCTTAAGAGGGAGAAGGATTGAGAGGGGGCACCATTGACGAGGATTGAGAAAAAGGTTGAGGAAATGAGGTTCATTATCCAAGAGATCCAATCCTTGTTGAAGCTAAAATCTAAAAGGAGAGCTTCCATGTATTACTAGCTTAATTTATCAAAATATTTTGAGAGATTGAGTTTTAAAAGAATACTTGGAGTGCGGGTGCTTTTGAGTGAGTGATGCAGGAGCATCGCTCACTCATCAAGCGAGCCAACACATCAAGCGGAGAACAACTGGATAGCGCTAGCACACATTTTGAAATGATTTGGAAAGTTGTTGCGCCGTTCTTTAATGAAGGCATTCATAAAGAAGCGCACCTGTATTGTAAAGGGGACCTTGAGCCTTTAAGCTCTCGTCCTTAGTAGATAGGAAGGCATTTAATAGATTTAATGCTATTAGATAGGAATTAATTGTAGACTTGATAGTTGTAGAATTCGAGAGGGAAAACGGAATATAGGCACCCTCCTTTGTACATTGAAGATGGATTCAGATATTGAGAAACAGGAGCAGAAAAAAAAGAAGAGCAAGCAGAGCACTTGTGGAGAACACCCATGTACAGATTGAATTAATAGAAGAGAGTCTTTGATTCAATTTCATGGTTTTTGTTGTTTCTCTGTGTTGATATTACGCTCATGAATGTTTGCTTTCTGTTATGTATTTGCTTTGAATATGCTGTGCATGTGACTTCAGAGGTTTAACTGAAGTCTGTGAGAGAAGAGAATGAGTTTCAATTGTTTCTCTGTTTGAGCCGGGAGATTCTTGCATAGAGTGCAGTTGAATTCATCCGCATAGAGTGCGTTGATGAGGCTAGACAGGAAACTCTTATTCCCATCCACCCAGAAGTTGAATTGGGTTGATAGAGCTGTGCAGGAGAAGTGCAGGCTGAAATTGAAGTCTCAGTAGCTAGTATGAGCACAGGAAGGCAGGGATTACTGTGGCTACAAGTGCCCAGATTTTGGAAGACCCAACACTTCGAGAGTTGTTGAAGGTCGGGAGCGAACAATGTGCGCAAAGTCTCTGAATAAATCAGAGTTGACAAGCTCAGGAGGGAGAGTTCCTCCATGATTCTTAGGAGAAGAACCCAGGAGAAGGTTCGAACAGGATAGATCTTGGGAACGAAAGGATTCCACAAGGAGAAAGAAGCAACGACCAGGGTTCACAGGACAGATTTGCGAAATTCCGTTGACCATCAGATATGGGGGAGTTGCGAGGGGTTTAGCCCTAGGCGCAGGAAGGAACTAAATCTTTTCAGGATTCGGCGTATCACGGTTCCCGGAGGCCAGAGTTTTATGTTTGGTGAAATCGCGATTAGCGATTCCCCGATATAATTGGAGTCGTTGATCACCACGAGACAGGTGGCATTAGATCTCGGGAGGTCGGGATTCGACATTCGGGGTTTTACGGTGCAAAGGAATTGCGACGGGTAAAATCGCGATCACGCGATCCCCGATCTAGTGGAGAGAGAAGGTGACGTGGCAAGGAGACGTCGCACGTGTATATCGGAGTTCGAGATTCAGGGATTCATGGTATTGGTGAACCACGACATCGCATGTTGCAATTTCCCGATAGGGAAATCCCCGACGAACAAGGAAGCGTTGACCTTTGACCCATCGGGGTTCGGGGTTTTGGTTAGCAAGTGAACTGTGCCCACGAGTTTTGCGATATCGCGAAATCCGATTTCCCGAGAATACTGCAGGGAGATCAACAGAGGATCCTATGGGTGACGAAAGGTCCCAATACGGGATCTGAAGGGCATTGTAAGCTCTTCGGGCCTAAGTGAAAGAGGTCCTGGTGGAGGCAAAACGCGTGGCTGAGGCCCGCTGTCGTTAGAGTGGTATCAGAGCAGGAATATCTTTTCTTTCTATAGCAGAGACAGGAGATATCATGCCGCCGAGAAGAGGTAGACAATCACCCAATCCAGAGGGGGAAAGGGAATTGTCTAGAGGAAGAGAAATGTCCAGGGATGGAAGTACCCATGGATAGAACGTGGAAATGGAGAGGGAGTTACGAAATCTTCGTGCCAGAATGGAAGATATGGAAGCGGCACATAGACGCGCAACGCATACTAGAGATCTAAGTGACTCTGAAATTGAAGAGGAAGCTGGGCATGATGAGGAGGTCACAGCAGAAGATGCATCAACTGAGCGATTGATAAAAGCTATCGTCAAGATGAGTTAGAAAACCAAAATGGATATTCCAGTCTATGAAGGAAGCTTGGATGCAGAAGAATTGTTGGATTGGATCCGAGCACTTGACACCTACTTCGATTATGAAGATATCGAAGAGGACAAGAAGGTAAGACATGATGTTACCAAGTTAAAGGGACATGCAGCCTTATGGTGGGACGAGCTACAGGCAGATAGACGTTCCAAAGGCAAACAGAAGATTAAAAGCTGGGACAGGATGATCGCTAAGATGAAAGAGAAATTCATCCCGAGGGATTACCAGATCACACTGTTCAGGCGAATGTAGAACCTGAAGCAGAAACTGATGACAGTCAGGGAATACACTGAGGAGTTCTACCGACTGAACATCAGAGTAGGTCATCGGGAGAGCGATGATGAGAAGGTGACAAGATATCTGAATGGTCTGAGATATGACATTCGGGATGAGTTAAGCATGGTTACCATCCGAACAGTTGAGGATGCGTACCAGATGGCTCTGAAAGCCGAAGAGAAGATGAGCCGAAAGCAAGGACAGCGAGGGCGAGGCAGGAGTCAGCCCAGAGGTAAGGCAGTTTCCCAGGAAATAACTCAGAAGCCCAAGGAGGAATGGAAGAAACCTCAGGGTAAAGTTGAAAGAGGTGGAACCTCACAGAGGCAACAATATGTTGAGCCGAGGAGGCAGCATACAAAGCAGGGTGGTGGTTATGCTGATGCCAACACATTTCCTCGTACCAGAGGTAGGGGAAGAGGACGAGGAGGAATCATCACATGTTTTACATGTGGGAAGGACGGACATAAAGTCGTTGATTGTCCAGACAGGAAACCAGACAGAGGAGAAGCTCACATCACTAAGGCGCAGAGGCGTGATGCTAAGACAGAAGATGCAGACAACGAAAGATCACTTGGGATGCATAAATTTCTTTTGACACCTGAGAAGGAGGTGGAAAGCTCAATACAGAGGAGCAGACTGTTCAGGACAACTTGCATAGCCAAGGGCTGGAAATGCAAAGTCATTGTGGACAGCGGGAGCACCGACAGTCTCGTTTCAACCGAGATGGTGGAAAAGCTGGAGCTGGAGACGACTAAGCACCCGAGTCCATATAAAGTCTAGTGGTTACAGAAAGGACACCGGGTAAGTGTCACTAAGCAATGCTTAGTTAAATTCAAGATTGGGAATTACAATGATGAGATTCTTTGCGATGTTATTCCCATGGATGTATGTCATATATTGCTGGGTAGACCATGGCAATATGACATAAATGTGATTCATGATGGGAGGATGAACACATACACTTTGGAGAAGAATGGGAGAACCCATAAGTTTCTTCCGATAAAAGATAAATAAGTGAAGCCGGAAGTAAACAACACAATACTTCTCATGAGTGGGAAGGAACTTCTCACAGAGATAGAGAAGAGGGAAGATCCACAATTCTTTGTGGTCAGGAAACCGAGAATTGTCCTGACTAGCACAAGAGTGGATGACTTGCCCGATGAGATTCAGGAACTATTGGGAGAGTTCGCTGACATCATCGTGGACGAATTACCTCGTTCGTTTCCACCGATGAGGAGTGTGATTCACCACATAGACCTCATACCTGGAGCAAGCTTGTCGAATAAAGCAGTGTACAAGTTGACACCCCAAGAGAACAAGGAGGTCAAAAGATAGGTACAGGATCTGCTGGACAAAGGACTGGTCAGGGAGAGTCTCAGTCCGTGTGCTGTTCCGACAATACTAAGTCCGAAGAAGGATGGAGGCTGGAGAATGTGTACAGACTCCATAGCGATTAACAAAATCACCATCAGGTACAGATTTCCACTGCCGAGAATGGATGATCTAATGGATTGCCTGAGTGGGGAAAATTATTTTTCGAAGATTGATCTGAAGAGCGGATATCATCAGATTCGTATGAGGAAAGGTGATGAATGGAAGACAACATTCAAAACAATCGAAGGTTTGTACGAATGGCTGGTCATGCCGTTTGGCTTGACAAACGCGCCGAGCACATTCATGAGGCTGATGAATGAAGTCATGCGGGAA
The DNA here is from genome assembly GCA_010110895.2 of Picea sitchensis. Taxonomy (NCBI): domain Eukaryota; kingdom Viridiplantae; phylum Streptophyta; class Pinopsida; order Pinales; family Pinaceae; genus Picea; species Picea sitchensis. The sequence continues at coordinate 84,954 of SNQJ01S0026325.1, read as the reverse complement.
TTCATCGGGAGGTTTGTCGTTGTATACCTGGACGATATACTAATTTTCAGTAAGACCAGGGCTGAACATTTAAAACACTTGGCCATTGTGATGAGAAGACTGCAGCAAGAGAAGCTGTTGGTAAATATGAAGAAGTGTTCCTTCATGAATACATAGCTCATTTATTTGGGTTTTGTCATATCATCAAATGAGTTGAAGATGGATCCCAAGAGGGTGGAGGTAATCAGGAATTGGCCATCACCGAGAAATGTTTTTGAAGTGAGGAGTTTCCATGGACTGGAGAGTTTCTACAGAAAATTCATTAGGAATTTCAGTGGGATTAGCGCAGCAATGATGGACACCGTGAAAAACTGACATAAAACTTTTCACTGGACAGCAGAGGCTAAGAAAAGCTTCAACCTGTTGAAGTGGAAAATAACAGAGAAACCGATTCTGGTGTTGCCTGATTTTCAAAAGACATTTCAGGTGAAATGTGATGCGAGTGGATATGCTGTAGGAGGGGTCTTAAGTCAGGATGACAGGCCAGTGGCATATTTCAGCGAGAAGCTGGATGAAGCAAAGCTGAAGTACTCCACATATGATAAAGAGTTTTATGCCATAATACAGGCATTGAAGAAGTGGAGGCATTACTTGATACCCAAAGAATTTGTATTGTACAGTGACAATCATGCATTGTAGTTTGTGAGTCAACAGGATAAGTTGAACCAGAAGCATGAAAAATGGGTAGAGTACATGAAAAATTTCACGTTTGTGATCAAACACATTTCAAGGACTGCTAACAAAGTGGTTGATGCTTTGAGCAGGAAATGTTTGCTGCTGCAAGAATTCAGAGTCAAGACGTTGGGCTTTGAGAATCTGAGGGACATGTATGCAGATGATACAGATTTTGCTGAGGCATACGAGGCAGCTGAGAATCCAGTTCTCAGGGATCAGAGCCCGTGGATAGATTATATGATCCAGGAGGGATTGTTGTTTAGAGGCAATCAACTATGTATTCCGAATTGCTCCATGAGGGAGAATTTGGTGAAGGAAAAACATAGTGGTGGATTAGCAGGTCATTTTGGACATGACAAAACATTCATGAAGCTGAGCGAATCATATTTTTGGCTAGGCATGCGAGCAAATGTAAAACCATTTGTTGACAGATGTCGAATTTGTCAACATTCGAAGGGCCGGAAGCAGAATGCTGGATTTTATCAGCCATTGCCCATACCTGAGAGACCATGGGAGGCAATAAGCATGGACTTTGTGTTAGGATTGCCGAGGACCCAGAGAGGGATTGATTCCATATTTGTGGTGGTGGACAGGTTTTCGAAGATGGCACATTTTATTTCGTGTCAGAAGACCAACGATGCGACCCACATCGCAAATTTGTTTTTCAAAGAGGTTGTTAGACTTCATGGATTGCCGAGAAGCATAGTCTCGGACAGGCATACCAAATTCATAGTTCATTTTTGGAGGACGCTATGGAAGAAGCTAGAGACAGACTTAGCATTTAGTTCAGCATACCATCCGCAGACAGATGGGCAGAAGGAAGTGGTCAACAGAAGTCTAGGAGACTTGCTGAGAAGCTTGGTGATAGAGCACCATAGCAGCTGGGACAACATATTGTTGCAGGCAGAGTTTGCGTACAATGATTCTGTGAATCGGAGTACCGGAAAAAGTCCATTTTAGATTGTGTATGGAGCACAGTCAAGAGGAGTATCTGAACTCAGGGAGTCAAAACAGGCTGGGACTAGAAGTGTTAGTGCAAAAGAATTCACTGAAGCGATGCAAGAACTTCATACGAAGGTGAAGCAGCGGCTGCAGAAGTCCAATCAAGAGTATAAGCGCAGAACCGATCAACGGAAGAGACAAATTCAGTTTGAAGTTGGCGATATGGTTCTCGCACACTTGAGGAAGGAGATATTCCCAAGGGGAAGATATAACAAGCTCAAGATGAAGAAAATTGGGCCATGCAGAGTCCTAAAGAAATTTGGGGAGAATGCTTATGAAATTGAGTTTCCGGATGGCATCGGGATATCTACGATTTTTAATGTTTCGGATTTATACCCATACAGGGCTGGAGAAGTAGAAACTGGAACTGAAGAACCAGTGGTCCAGTGGCAGAAGTAGATGCCAATTTCAGAGAAGCCGCAGATGGAGTGTATACTGGACAAACGAGTTGGACAGAAAACCAGGCGGAAGCAATACTTTGAGTACCTGATAAAATGGAAGAATCACCCAGTGGAGGATGCCAGCTGGGAGACAAAAGCAGTTATCCAAAAGTATGGACACACCGTGGAGGAGCCCATGACATTTTTCAAGCCGAGGAGTATGATGCAGGAGCATCGCTCACTCATCAAGCGAGCCAGCACATCAAGCGGAGAACAGCTGGATAGCGCCAGCATACATTTTGAAATTCTTTGGAAAGTTGTTGCGTCGTTCTTTAATGAAGGCATTCATAAAGAAGCGCACCTGTATTGTAAAGGGGACCTTGAGCCTTTAATCTCTTGTCCTTAGTATATAGGAAGGCATTTAATAGATTTAATGTTGTTAGATAGGAATTAATTGTAGACTTGATAGTTGTAGAATTCGAGAGGGCAAACNAAGAGCAAGCAGAGCACCTGTGGAGAACACCCATGTACAAATTGAATTAATAGAAGAGAGTCTTTGATTCAATTTCATGGTTTGTGTTGTTTCTCTGTGTTGATATTACGCTCATGAATGTTTGCTTTCTGTTATGTATTTGCTTTGAATATGTTGTGCATGTGACTTCAGAGGTTTAACTGAAGTCTGAGAGAGAAGAGAATGAGTTTCAATTGTTTCTCTATTTGAGCCGGGAGATTCCTGCATAGAGTGCAGTCGAATTCATCCGCATAGAGTGCGTTGATGAGGCTAGACAGGAAACTCTTATTCTCGTCCACCAAGAAGTTGAATTGGGTTGATAGAGCTGTGCAGGAGAAGTGCAGGCTGAAATTGAAGTCTCAGTAGCTAGTCTGAGCACAGGAAGGCAAGGATTACTGTGGCTGCAAGTGCCCAGAGTTTGGAAGACCCAACGCTTTGAGAGTTGTTGAAGGTCGGGAGCGAACAGTGTGCGCAAAGTCTCTGAATAAATCAGAGTTGACAAGCTCAGGAGGGAGAGTTCCTCCGTGATTCTTAGGAGAAGAACCCAGGAGAAGGTTCGAATAGGATAGAGCTTGGGAACGGAAGGATTCCACAAGGAGAAAGAAGCAACGGCCAGGGTTCGCAGGATAGATTTGTGAAATTCCGTTGACCATCAGATCTGGGGGAGTTGCGAGAGGTTTATCCCTAGGCACAGGAAGGAACTAAAGCTTATCAGGATTCGACGTATCAGGGTTTCCGGAGGCCAGAGTTTTGTGTTTGGTGAAATCCCGATTAGCGATTCCCCGATATAATCGGAGCCGTTGATCACCACGAGACAGGTGGCATTAGATCCCGGGAGGTCGGGATTCGACATTCGGGGTTTTATGGTGCAAAGGAATTACGATGGGTAAAATCACGATCACGTGATCCCCGATCTAGCGGAGAGAGAAGGTGACGTGGCAAGGAGACGTCGCACGTGTATATTGGAGTTTGGGATTCGGGGATTCGTGGTACTGGTGAACCACGACATCGCATGTTGCGATTTCTCGATAGGGAAATCCCCGACGAACAAGGAACCGTTGACCTTTGACCCATCGGGGTTCGGGGTTTTGGTTAGCAAGTGAACTATGCTCACGAGTTTCGCGATATCGTGAAACCTGATTTCCCGAGAATAGTGTCGGGAGATCAACAGAGGATCCTGTGGGTGACAAAAGGTCCCGATACGGGATCTGAAGGGCATTGTAAGCTCTTCGGGCCTAAGTGAAAGAGGTCCTGGTGGAGGCGAAATGCGTGGCTGAGGCCCGCTATCGTCAGTGAGTGAATGATTTCATGCACAAGTATGAGGATGCCCATGATTTGTCTTCCTTTGACATATCCTGATTTTTCCTTGGAGATGATGAAGGGGAGAATTGGTTTAAGTCGTAGAGCTATGAACTTGAAAATAATTTTGTATATCACGGTGCAAAGAGATATGGGTATGAAGTTCTTCGAATTAGTGACCCTTTCTTATTTGGGGATTAGAGTGAGGAAAGTGGCATTTAGTGCTTGAAGGACTTTTCCTGAGCTGCAAGATTCCTACACCAGTTGCCACACTTCCTCCCTTAACATAGGCCAGCAGGAGTGGAAGAAGTCTGTTGTGAAACCATATGGACCTGGAGCCTTGCCTATGGGTAACTCCTGAATAACATGATCTACTTTTTCTTTTGTTATTGGTTTCATGATATCCTCATTCTATTCTTGGGTGATTAAAGTTGGGATGTTTTGGGTCACCCTTTATATTGCTAAGGTGTGGTCCACATTGGGTTCTGAGAGGAGATCCTTGTAAAAATCTGTCATCTCGTGCGTTATTTCCTGACGAGTCAACAGGGTGTTGCCTTGAGAGTCATCCATATTTGTGATGCGATTGATGAGGCGTCTATGGCTCATGGAGCGGTGGAAGAATTTTTTGTTTTTCTCTCCCTCATTGAGCCATTGAACCTGTGATTTCTATCTCCACAGGATTTCTTCCTCCTTGTATCTTTCTTCTATTTTCCTTTTGAGTTCATTCTCCTCATGCTGTTGAGTGATTGTATATCTTGAATGAATGATCTTCCCCTGAAGGTTCTCTAGTTTTTGTTCCATCATTTTCCTTTCCTAGAAAATGTTCCCAAAGACCTCTTTGTTCCATTTGCGCACCTGTTGTTTGAAATATTTGAGTTTTTTCTGGAAGCAATACATTCTTGTACCTTTCTATATTTCCTTAGTGCTCCATTAGTGACAGGCTAGCTCCTGGAAATATGGATGGTAGAGCCATAATTTCTCAAATCTGAAGGGTTTGAGCTTCGAGGTAGCAATAGTATCAACCCACAGTTGAATCAGCCAGTGATATGAGTCTGCCTTTGGGAGGATTTTCTTCCAGAAGTAGAGTTTCTGATATGAGGAAGCGATAAAGTCTACAAGCTATTTGTTGGTGACCTGATCTTTTGTTGGTCCAAGTGTAGGTTCCATTGCCATTTGTGATATCTACTAGTCTGAGGTTTTCTATGAGTTCCTGGAATTTTGTGTTTTCCTACTCTAGGAGCTTTCCCCCCCCTCATTTATCCTCCAGTGTGAGAATCATTTTGAAGTCACCCCCTATTATCTATCACTTACCTTATGCTAAATAACCTAGGTAAGCCAGGTTCTGAAGAAAAAATTCTTTGTCTTGGATATTATGCGGTCCATAGGCATTTGTGATCATTCCCTCCTTGTTTGAACCAATGGCTCTGTAGTGCACCATGATTGTGCCTTAAGTGGAGAGGCCTTGGTCGAGCATCATTGTGGTAGGATTCCATAGGATCGCCTAGCCTCATGAAGACCCTTTTGAGTCTATTTGATAGGATTCACAGTTGTTCCAACATCTTTTGATGATATCTTCTATAGTTTTCCCTCCACATTTTGTCTCTTGTATCGGGAATATATCAGGGTATTCCATTTTGATGCAGTTTCGAAGAATTCTTTGTTTGGATATTCCATTTAGGCCTCTGATGTTACAGGTGAGGATATTCATAGTTAACAATTTGGAGGGTGGGAAAAGGATCTCTCTGAGAGTCTGTGAATCTGTCCGGAGTTGATCATATAGTTTCCCACCTCCTTTATTATCTATTGAGCTGATTTTATACCCCTTCGCTTGTTTTATTTTCGGTGTTTTATTGGATCTTGGTTTGGGTCCATGCGGGTCCCCAACCTATATGTAGCCCCTGCTGATGATTCCAGAAATACTTTGTGAACTTTCTTGAGTTGGTCCTCTAGTATGGTTTGGAGATCCCTCTTGTTGAGTGCTTCTTCTAATCTGTCTAGGTCGATCTCTGCTAGGTCCTGCTCATCCATTTCCATGACTATGTCTTCCTCTCTTTCCAGTTCCTTCCCTGAGACTAGGTGAATCTATGGATCTACTTGGTTTGTTGGGGTCTGATACTATTGTGACTGTTGATCTTCCTTGTGTTTGCTGGGTTCTTTCCCCATGGTCGTGTGGGGATTTTCCACCTCTTATGCTTCTGGGAGGCGATTAAGGGCTTCAAAAGAGTTATTATTTGGGTTCGTTTTTCCGTTGTTGGTTGAGGGATTCTTCTGCGCTTGTCTCCTTCGGTTATGAAACTGGGTAAATCCTTCCCTTGGTTTCTCTTCAGCTTCCTTCTTGGGGGGGGGAATTGAGAGGGAAGTCTCTAAAAAGGTGTCAATGTTCATGGCATTTTCGACATCTGAAAGGGATGTGTTCATAGTCTATGGTTTGGGCCCATTCCTCGTCTTGGTATTCTAATGTAACTGTGCCTGTCATAGATTTGGAGATGTTCATATAAACACATATCCTTGCATAGTAGGTGTATTTTATCTTTTTTGTAGATTCAGAGGATTTGACATATTTACCCAGGGTATTGCCTAAGCCCAGTAAAATTTCCTCTAGCCAGACTTCTTGGGCTAGGGAATAGAGGTGAATCCATACCGGTGTTTATGCAAAGTTTTCCTTTTCTGGGCAAAAGAAGTCTGTCCAATAACGTAGGTAGAGGCCAACCGAGTTGTAGAAGTATGGTCCCCCTTCAAATATCTTGTCCTTGTCCTCCAGGTTGTAGAACATTATTGTGAAGAAACCTTTGGAGCTCAACTAAAGCTCATAGTCTTCCTTGGGGTTCCACCACGCCTTGAACCAGCGAGCTAGGTCCTTTTCTGAGGGCTAGAGACTTAGAAAATTTCCTATGAGTGCATGGTCTCGCATGAACTGCGTATGTTCCCCTATCTTGGTGGTTTTGATGATGTACCTGGGTGCAACCAAGGCTTGGGGGATGCATTTTCCTGGTGTCCAGACCCGAGAATATTTTGGATGTGAGGACTCAACATACGTGTTTGAATCTTTGATTATTTCCATCTTTTCTTGCAAATACTGGTCTCATAGGTGCAATGGCGGCTCAAAAGATGGTCGGTGTGCTCGCGAGTTCTTTGGATCATTGGCGGCGACATTACAGTAGGAGGGGATTTTCGACCCCCCTTCAATTCCCATTCTTTTGAGGTAGTCAGAATTGCAGGGCTAAGGTAGTCGACGCACACCAAGGGAGTCAGAGGAGATTTGGGGGAAGGTGGGAATTGAGAGCATGGGAAACCCTAAAAATTTGCAACGCTCGTCTTTAATTTAACTTAAATTTGTTGTGTGATAAAGTCTAATCCTTGAGAATATCTTAAATGGAAATAACGAGATCCATTTAAAAATAAAACGAACTCAACTACACACTGAGGAGAGTGACCCTGGGTCACCCCATCGAAACAAAAACCTAGGGGATATTGAAATCAATAGCAAGCATGCAAGGCACCCGCGTATTGACAAACTTGGGCTTGCATTCAAACTCCCTTGTCACTTTGACAGTCATCTCCAACATGACCTCCACAGGGATGAGAGTCCCCTAAAATATACATAGATTAAAATACCACCATATGAAATACACAAAAATACAAGGAAGAGCCTCCAGACATAACATGGATTCATTTGATAGCTAGGATTTCACATAAACCTCGAGACTTGATGACAACCATCTTTATTTTGGTGCAAGTTTTTGGAATATCAAATCCCATACCTGGGGAAAAAAATGACATGACACAAACAAATGACTTACTGATTTGAAATCATGTTTACATAAAGCACATCGACTCAGACCTTGCTGGCCTCTTTTTATCCCGTTATCCCAAGTCAATAATTTGTTGCTAAGGAGGAGAATTAGAAAAATATTAGCTTTGAGGAGGGCATGGAACTTCCAATTATTTTTCCACCACTAGAGATTGTCACCTATGAAAACTACCTCAACTTATGATTTATACCCAAGTTTGGCTACGAAAGATCCAGACACCGGATTTTTTGACCAACACATATTATCTTCCACTTCTTCATATAAGAGAACATGGTTGGAGCATATGTTACCTACAAAGGTTTTACATTCCTATGCCAAAGGGCCATCCAATACTAAGTCTCAATCATATCTCCTCCCAACTCTACCAATGTGGAAGTGAGTTGGATATTTCAAGTCCCAAAGAGAATAACACCCTTTCCTATGCAACTAATCAAGGAGGTCATATATTTTGAAGATTTCATCTACCCTTATCCATGGATCTTCACCCACGCATGATTGTTTTCTATTTCCGCTATGTCAAACCATCCACTTTCCAACTAGAGTGAAAGAATCCACTAGGTCCTTCCAAACTTTAGACAAAATTTGTGTAGCCTTTCTAGGGGTTCAAAACCAATCCTTAATAGAAAGTCCTCTAATACATTTTGAGACCTTTACACACCCCAAAAATGATCTAATACAATTAATCCTCAATAAACAAATTACATCTAAGGATTGACTAAATAGGTATATATTTTTAATGCTCCATCCACGTAAACTCTTAGGATGATCGATCTTTTTCCAACTGACTAAAGGAATTTCATCACTTTTTCTACTTCTTGTCCATAGAAAATGAAAGAAGGCCTTAAGAATTTTGGTGAGGATGCCTTTGGGTAATTTTTCAATAGAGGTTGAATAAACCAATATTATTTCCAAAAACACTTTCAATAAAACCAATTAACTTCTTCCGAACAACCATCTATTTACCCAAAAAGAGATCTAAGATTCTACCTGTGTAAAGTCACAACTAGTCTTCATATATATATGAATTGGGATTTAAGACAAAGCTGAAGTATTTCATCCCTTCATCAATAGGCTTGCGAGGGAAGGGGAGAGCTTCAACAGGTGATCTTGTAACTCTACATCAAGTAAATGAAATAAAATACAATACTTGGACATATTAACATCCATACATATTGCAGAAGAATAAAGAGCCAACGAATTTTTCATTGATACAAAATCTTGTCATGTACATGCACCAAATAGCTAGATGTTTTCAACAAACAATAGATTGGAAATGACCTTTGAAGTGGTAATTTTGACCCCCTACAATTCTTGTTTTGACCTGGTTTCACTCATGATCCTTCTCAACCCTTCAAATACAAGAACAAAGAGGAAATTAGACATAGGGTAGCCTTAATGCAACCCTTGGTAAAAGGGGAACAAATTATAAGGGGATCCATTGATTAGTCCAACAAAGGATGTTGTTCTTACACAATCCATTATCCAGTTGACCATTAGGAGGAACATACCCATTTGAATCAAAACCAACCACAAATAATCTAAGTTCACCTTATCATAAGCCTTCAATAAGTCTATTTTTAGCACAATATATGGGATTGTTTTGGTTGTCATAAAATGGAGGTCCTCTTGGGCCAACACAACCACATCACTAATTTTTCTATTGAAAAGGAAACCAAATTTCTCCTTGGATATGATCTCGTTGAACATAGGCTTGAGTCTATTAACAATTATCTTAGAAATCAACTTATATAAAACATTACAATAAGAGATGGGTCTAAATTACTCAAACGATTTATCATCCTATTTTCTAGGGATGAGCACCAAGTGACAAGAGTTGAAATATCTCAATATTTTCCCTTAATGTTGTGATTCTTGAATTTCCTTCAACAAATAAAATTTTATCAATTCATATAAACCCTAATAAAATTCAATGGTTAAACCATCTGGTCCAACGGTATTTCCTTTCTTCACTGACCATAGTGTGGACCAAATTTCTTCTTCGATCACTTATACGTTCAATCTGTTGTTCATTTCATGTGAGAAAACCCTAGGGAAAAGGCTAATCATATTCAGGATCTTGTCTATCTGAAAACCAAGAAGCTCCTTGAATAAGTTTCCAAAATAGAAGTTCCCAACTTCTACCTTTTCTTTGAAAGAGGAGACAATTTCCCCCTATGAATTGCAGATCTCCCATATAGTGTTCAAAATTTTGTGATAGATGGAAAATTTATGAAAATAATCTCTATTTTTATCACCTTCATTGATCCAAAGTGCCCATCTTTTCAGACGTGAGAACTTCTCCTCTTTTTCCAAGAGGTTGTTGATCCATTTTTTGTTATCAATCTAGTATGATTTATTTTACACTTTTCTTAACCTAATTTTGTCTCTTCTCTTACATCAAAAAATTTCCAAGCGCATAGTCATTTTCTGAATTGTGGATGTGAAGCTGCATAAATTCTTAAACTCTCTTTTAATTACCCAGGTCCACAACCCCAAAATCAACAAAACACTTCACTTTGTTTTCTTTTCCATTTTATTTTGATACTTAGTCAATTTCAAGAGATGAAAATTCAGATCTACTTACCATCCCTTTAATTGTTTTTATGTCTCCACCTCCACAAGTTTGCAAGTCCGCATTCACTTTCCACTTTTCACTTATTTTTATACTTATCCATATTTTTCATCACGTAGCGGATTTCCTTACTCCCCATCACTTTTACATTTCTAGTAGGTTTGCATGTCCACATGTTCACATGTCTACAAGTCCACATTTCTCCCAAAACTTAACCATATTATCAATTTCAATGCGGGCATTGTCACCCTTTCCATAATATTCTTTCACAATCATTTATGTCCACAACCCCACATCTCCATGTTATACTCCTAGCACTTTCCATACATGATTTCACACCTCCATACTTAACACTTTCTGTACATCATACCATCACATCACCATTTCCCGTCAAATTAATTACACCTTTCACATTATTCGCCACTCATAAAAGCATAATGCCATTATTAATGCATAATGCATCGAATAAGGATCACAATAAATACAATTCCCATGAAAACCAATGACATTTAAATCATGTTCTGTGGTTGATTAAGTTACCAAGGCAGTACGTAGTGGTAATTTAAATAAAATAAAAATGCCAACCTGTTAAGCCCTAATATTGGCCCATTACCCCTTAATTGGGGCATATTAGATTAGTAATGTTATTTTATTTATGTCGGCTTTAGGCCATTAGTTGTAATTATACCTCCTAGTCTCCTATATATATACCAAGGAG